>BGPR01002498.1:68774-174976 GCA_013235015.1 Araneus ventricosus | reverse complement strand
CAAATACTTCGTTCAGTTTACTCTACCTGCATCGTTTCACATTTCCTTAAAAAAACTTTTCCCAGAAATTCGATTTGGTACCAGCGTTATAACGCGATTTGTGATCTTGAATCAGATTTTTCAATGATGATAAACTGGTTGACAGTCTTTTCAATCATCTATTCCCACATATAAAGATCTTTGCTTTGTATTAATCTATGGTCAGTGTTGAGTTCATGTTGTGGTAGAAAAATTTGTCCTTGTTCCTTTAAAAAATGAAGGTGATGCCTATATTCATTGCAGTATTTTTATTTTAATAGCGAAATGTATTAATATCAGATAAGTGAAAATCAGAAACGGTTGTAAGAATAACTACTTTTTTCCAGTATATTATCCGTGTTATATGCAATCATGATAAAGTTTGCAGCATTGGATTTACGGGTAAAATTATCTCTGAAAGGCTCAAAACTTTAACGTCATTTGTGACATTAATTATTCGTTCGAGTAATAAACACGGTAATTAAAACCTATAATGCGATTAGCCTTCAGGACCACAATTGTTATACGACATCTTTGAACTATCTATTCAATAATTGACGAGAAATACATACTGTTTTTAGTGATTCCTCGATAATTCTTATCAATTTAATTGTTTGCAGAATTTTCCGTTTCGGCATCAGGAATATTTAATTTTTTTTAAAATTGAAAATTATCGTTCTTCAAAATGAAGACAAGTGGTGAATTTTGTTTTCATTGTTCTGTTTTGTCTTTTTTACCATTTCAAAGGTATTTATTCTCTTTGTTATTTTGTGGTTGTGTGAATTTCATCTTTGAAATCAGTGAAATTATGTATTTGTATTCACAGTTTAAAGGAAATATCAGGTATTTATTCGGATACTTGGTTTATAAATTGAAAAATTTTTCAAATCTGAGCTTGAAAAGTTTAATTTGTACTTTCAATCACGGTAATTTACAATAAACCAAGGAAAAAAATTCTAGCTCCATTATTTCTTAAATTTAAGTGAAGGGTTTAAAAATCCATAAAAAAACGTTTAAGTCCTTTGGCTTCCGTCAATTTTAGATCATTTTCTACATTAAATCGACTGTCATCCTCAAATGACCATTTATTTCCCAGCTCCACACAACTTTTTATCAGCCTAAATGTGTTGAGAGGCTATTATTATAACTAATACGTGAAATATTATTGAATAATATATATTAATTCCTTGGTAAATTACAAATAAATAATTTAAGAAGATTTACTATTGAAAACTTACGTAAAATTCTAAATTAAAACTACAACCTATTCTTGACATTATTATTATTGATCTTAAACTATACTAGTTGAGAAAGAGCTGTGCAGGTGGGAGTATACTAAGTGATGATAAGCGAATCAAACTGAAGGCGTTAGGTTTAGAGAGGTACTTTTTTTTGTTTTCTCATTTTACTTCATTTCCGAGCACTTTATTGACGAAAAGACGTTTCAAATTTTTTTACATGGGGCGTAGCTATGGTTACTAATCCATAAAAGAAATTTAATGATATTTGCATCATTCTTCCATCACGATAAACTCAAACAGTCAGTGGAAGGAGGTGGTTAAAGTGTATGTTTCTTCCGCATCAACATGTAAGTCGGTGAATTAAATAATGCTGCATGACAACAAAATTATTGTCTTCAACTATATATTTTCAAGCTCTGGTTTCAGACAAAAAATTAACTTCATTGGATGTTGAAATAGCACACAAAGATAAAAAAGTAATCTAGTTTGAAGTAATAATTCTCTACCTCAAGAATACATTGAAGATTGTAAATATTTTAATTTTCAGGCTGGATGAGTATTCATAACATAAATTACTATTTTTAACTCATCCCATGGAAGGCATATTCTAGCTCTTCAACCCCAGGGGAGTTTTGGGGCAGAGCGACATAATTGGACTCTTCATGGTGCAGTCATTTTCCCCACCCTCCCTCTCACGATACCGCTTTCCTTAAAGGCCAGTAGTTGGTTCTCAGGATAGACTGTTTCTGCCGCGGTTTATCCTCTACAACAGTCAGCCTCCCACTCAGAAAGCCAACCTTGAGATGAGCCTTCCATACCACTAATTACAAGGAAAAAAAAATTTTTTAGACCATTAACTATGAGAGGTTAAAGAAATGGAAAGTTTTGTTCTAAAAGTTTTAATATTTTTTTTTGTTTACTTTTGCTTCAAGTATTGGACTGTCAATAACAGGCATAATAATGATGACAGAAACTCGCATAAATATAAAACTAGTACATATTTCAACTTCTTTGATCAAGAAATATTCAAAAGCAAAATTGGATCTATTGGAGCTACATTAAAATATATCAAATAATATATAGTTAAAGAATAAATGAAATGACCATTGAAGAACAATTTATTAGTTGCTTTTTTGCTTTTTGAATTAATGATTAATAAAAAAAACATTTTGATTAAATGATTCATGAATATAAAAATTTATATTCCATATTAATAGAGCATCTTTGTTCTATGTTTCCAATCACCTGTGTCACTTTTCTTCGGTGATAGTTGTACTCAAAATCTCCAGTCTGACGAGTTAGTTTTTTGTAAACCCCTATCCTTCCTGAAGGTCCAGCTGCGAAAAGAAGAAAGATATATCAGGATCTTAATAATCTTTGCTGTCATCCTTTTCCTTATGTTTATAAGTTCGTTCTTTTTCTCAATTTTTCATAACTCAATATCTAATTCTATTAATAATAATATGTCAAGAAGACCATCCTTCTCAACTCTTTGATATCTGTGATCATCATATTTTTACAGTTATTTGCTATCCAGCTGTTTATTCACTGGTCAAATTGAATTTTAGATATTTATTTTTCATTTATTACTATGTGTTTTTGAATTTTCATTGGCTAGCTTCTGTATGACAGGCCACCATTTTTAAATCTTTCAACTTGATTATCAATTGATCTAGCAACCTCATTTAAATTTTTTTTGATCCCATATTTTGGAACTAGATTTCTAATAATGTCATTTATAATAAGAAATCTACATTTTAGCGCAGCAATGAGACCGTAGTTTTTTTTAAAATCTTATTAACTATTATTTATTATCTCTTAACTTGATTTACTTTCATAAAATATTTCGCGTTCTACGCAGTTCTGTGTTCAATACTTTCTTGCATTGAAGAGTCCAGTGATATCCATAAATCTTTCTTCAAAGCGTGCTTATCAATGATTTGGGACCAAGGAAATGATTGTTATATAAGTTTTTAAAGTTTTAATAAAAAATCTTTTTTAAATTTTGTTATTAACATACATGAAACAAGTCAAGTTAATTAAAAAATTGTAGAAACAAAAGTCAAAAACTTAATTAGTATAGAAGCTGAACAAACTAATTCAAAGTGATCAGTAAAAAACTTTTAAAGTAAAAAAAGTATTTGATCTCCTGATTCAATTTCATAAGAATCAATTACATCAGCAATGCTGAAGTGAACCATTATTAAAAATTTTTAAAAATTACAAGTTTCAAAAATTCTTCAACTTAACTTTAATTTTCTCTTTTCTTCGTCACGCGATGAAAATTTAATTTAACCAATATTTTTAGATAACATGGAAAATTTGTAAAGAATAAATGCTAAAATTTCTTTTAAAAGCAAACGATTTCTATTTTCAAATTGTCTTGTCAATATTTTCTTCTTCATTAATACGATTTCCAGCGCTGAAAACGATTAAGCTTCAATGGAAGGAGATGTAATTTTATACAAGTTTAATAGGTTTCTGAAACATGTTCTTCCACGACGAAACTGCAAGGGACCGTGCTCTTAACGTTTTCATGCACTTAGAACTTCGTTATTTTTTACTTCAGAGATTTAATGAACTTACTATATTTAAACTAGACTTCAACATGCTGTTTTGCCCAATTATCTCAATTTTTTCAAAAATAATGTCACTTAATATGTTCTTCCACTCAGCTCTTCAATTATGTTATATTATAGAAACTGTTATGTCAGTGACTTGCTGCTTGTTAAGACTCGATTTGTATGTAATAAATTTAAATTTCATAAACTAAAGAGATTTAGTGTTATAGATTAAAGAAATCATCCTCTTATGCACGTTATTGGCAGCATGATGATTTGCTATATTCATTTTAATGTTGCAGTATTCAATTATTATAGACAAGGAATCTACATACTTGCTTAATTCAAAATGCGGAGATGATTTGAAATGTTTATTATATAAAAATATAAAAATTAGTGTAACTTCAACACTACTCATACGGAAAACCTGAAATTTTGCATGAGGTTGTAAAATGGCTTTCTACATCATTTACTTTTAAAATTTATAATTGTTGGTATTTAAAAATTTTTGAGCATCAGCTTCGAAAAAATATTTCATGCACTCAAAATTATTTTAATAAAAATTACAAGTGCTAAATATGTAGGACACTTGACACTGCAACAACTAAAAAAATATACGTCAATAAATATATATCTCAAGATATCAAGAAGGATTCAAAATTTTATTCTCAGATTAAAAACTTAAAATTTTGCTTGCTCATAATAGGGTCAAATTTTGTTTATTATTAAAGTTATAACAAAATACATTGGTGTTAAACATTAAATTGAACACGCTAGAAAGTGACAGCAAATTATAAGATACTATTCATACGACGGCTCTTTTGGCCTAAGTTATTGAGCACTTCATTAGCACTTATGAACAATAATAATGATGAATTTAATATATATTTTCATAAGCGCCAGAGCGATAAGTCTATTTTCCCTTTTTGTATTCCTCAAATAAGTCTTCAATCCTCTTAATGTACTGTAGCTTCTGTCTGGAGATGCTGTTGTGACAGGTATTACTACAAGAAGCTCGTGTTTCTTAGCAAACATCTTTTTTCACATACATTTAATATTTTGATAATCAACAAGCTCTAGGAATCTTGTTTCACTGTTAACATCGTCAGATACACTCATGTCCAAAAATTAAGCAAAATTTTTTAAATGGAAAATATATATATATATATCGAGTTAATAAGGGTACACTGATTCAAAATAAGTTGTGGAGAAGTGTGGGACGCACAATTGTAGGAACTCACGTTTCACAGTGAATATTCGGTCACACAGGCATTCACGGACCACCCAGATAGTAATGAAGTTGAAAATGATTTCTGCTCAACCTGTTTCACAAATGTCTATAATAATGCTTTAACTTTCATCCTTGGCTTTAATTTTTTACTGAGTGCAATGATGACATGATTTTCATTCGATATATTTGGGGAGATACAAATTTTTTAAAAAGAAATTTCCCAATTTTTTCGCATATTTTTACCTTTTAATAAGCAGAGCTTTCAACCAAATTACACGAAACGTACCAAATGCGTGACAATATGTTAGCGAAGCATTCTATTAAAATTTAAGTAAATACTTGTAATAACCGAGGGAATATGGGTAGTAAATATTTTTTATCTGCACATGAACGAAACATAGTGTAATTTTTATTTCATAATTATTTCGAATACAGATATATAGGGCAGCTTATATAAAAATTGTAGATGAATTACCTCAACAATTCAAAAAGATAGTGGAATTGTCACAAAGTGAATTTCCATTTCTCTCCTAGAGAATGTAAATGATGGTTTGAAACAAATTGCTATCTTGTATGCTTAAAATTTCTCATGGGTATTTAGAATAGCGGCGATTGGGAAGGAAAAGTAGGAGGGTAAAAATTATAGACACCTAAAAGTACCCCGGAGTATAGAGAGTAGACAGCTTAAAGAGGAACGATAAAAAACCCACTTCCATTTTTCCGCCACTCTTGGCGTTCCCGTAAAAACACACGTGTCTTATCTGTTACTATATTATTATTTCTCTGGAAAGTAGACAAGATTTTTTTTTAAAAAAATAATTACAAAGCATCTTGTGCAGTATATGATTTAAGACCCGAAGTGTGGCTTGAGCACCCAAAGCGCTGCCCTGGATCCGCATTTGAAAGTACTTGATTGTAGAATACAATAGTGAAATATTTTCTTCTGTTCGGAAGCCGTGCTGCGACTGCAGAAGCTGAAGCACCATCTAATGCGGCAGCCTCTTATATAGGCTTGCAGCGACTTGAGAAAAATGACACTGCGCCAGGCATTAGCCGAACCCTTATCAACTGTTTGGAATGTAGCTATAATTATCGTTAGTTGAATCGTTGGGTACTGCAGGTTTATAAATAACACTACTATTGACATTTTTTGCTTAGGTTCTCCTCATAGCGCCGCTTGACTGGAGTTTTTGTATTAAATTTTTTCTTTGCAATGAAAAGAACCCCACTAATGTTCGAAAAAGTGACCCATTTTATAATCCGCTATATTTTAACTTTTCTTGAAATGTCTACGGATTGGTTTGCGCACTGTGTTTTCATATTTGGAAAAAATATGTATTTAGAGTCAGCTTTATACACGGGAACAAATAAGGTTTGCGTAAAATGAGAGATCTCCGTTTGCATAGTTAGGAATGAAGATTTGAAAATTTATAAATGATATATTACCACTTTTAATATTGAAGAAGTTTGTATATAAAATTTTAAATTATTTAAAAAAAAAAACCATTCCCATATATGTCTTTTGTTTCTTCTTTAATATAAAGCCTGGATTTTATTTCTGAGCTGGTAAATGAAAATTAGTTTTATTGCCATTTGATATGGATGTGTTATGAATACGTGAATGTTACAATATAGGAAATAAAAGTTTTAAGATTGTATTATTACTTATGTCCGATACACAGAAGAAGAAAACGAACAGCAATGGAAGTGAAAGAAATGCAAAGCACTGTATATACTTTAATCCGGCTTCTTCATGGACCACGAGAGCAAGTTTCGAAACTGAATCCGGGCAGTACTACAACATATATACTGGAAAATAGATAGAAAACTCTCTTAAGGATTAAGGTATCTATTAAAAAAACCTGTTCACTTTTCGCCATATCTGCATGTTTGCCAAAAATGTATCATTAGTAAGAAGAATCAAGGTTGATATTATACTTGACTTGTTGAGGTAAGTAATGAGAAGGACATACAGACAGAGGATTGCCGTTTGCGTCTGATGAACAATAGCAGCGCCCTAATTTATGGAAATTGTATTAACTATTTTGAGTACTCCCATTTTCAAAAAAACTGAAATTAAATGATGCCATAATCTGTTTTTCAAATAGTGAACAATGTTTACAAACTTATCCCCTAATGATTAAGGAAGCTTCGTTTCATTTAGTATAATCCTAACACTTTTAATCAATGCCCTTTGGAACCTCTTAACCATACCTTTCATTTTCATTGATAAAATGTTTTTAGGTTCAAATTTATCCCTGTTTTTCAATAATGATCTTCGAAAAATTATATGTGAATACTAATCCGTGACCAGTTCGTGAATTTTAAATCTTTTCGTATCTTTCACTTTGTGATTGGGTTGAATATATTTTAAAATCGCCAAAAGCATCGGAGAATAATAGTCAACAGATTTTTTTGGTAATCCAGACACGCTTATCACAGAAATCTTATTTGTTTCTTTCCATCACCCACATAATTTCCATACAAGAAAAATTTTGAGAGTGGAATATTAAAGAAAATTCATATGAAATATTATTTAAGAAAATTCATTGTTATTAGAGTTGCAAATTATTTCAGAATAAAATGACAATACTGAATGTAAAATAGAATATTACATTACATTACAATGAAAGAAATAAAGTTATTATTTTGTTATATTATTATTATTATAGCATCTATTATGTCGCTTGAACAGATAACAAATGTTTATTATTCTCATTTATAGAATAACACACAATAATTAATTTTTATTGGTATTTTTTGAAGCAATATTACATCAGTTTATTAAAATAACCCCGACTCATTTATGTATATTTTGAGTGAATCTGTTGTGAGGAGAAGGCACCATAGAATAAACGGTTTTATTGGAAACGCATGCCGTGATTACTTCGGTATGAAACTTGACGACTTAAAAAAATAATGGGCACAGCTTAAGCTCTGTCACACATGTGTTCAACATTTACGGAAATTGACTGAAGACAATATAAGATATCTAATCATTTGCTACTCCAGTGTAACGTCCAGAGCTAGCCAGTCATGGTAGATTGCTATTTCTGTTTTTCAAAAACGAAAAGGTACAACAACAATAAAAAACATAAAACCTATTGTTGTGTACCCAGACGTCATTTGGGCTATTAGGTTATTATAAAAACTGCCGAAAGGAAGTCATCCAAAGACTTTCTCGTTGCTCTTCGCTCAGAGATGTAGAAAGAGAAAATGGCGTCAAGGATAAGTATGAAATTTTCACTCCCTTCTTTTCAAAAAAAATCATCTTTTTTTTTTCTAAAACGTTACGTTTTGGTGCGTAAAGATGGAGATTGCAATTAAACCAAAATAACAATTTACAAAGCATTCTGGAACTAATTTGGATTTATATGTTACGAAATAGCAGACTTCGGCGAACAGCTGTTCCCCATCATATTAATATCATTAATTTAGTATTTCCAACAACTTTAATTTTATTTTTCAATATATTTAATTTTTTACTGTAAGCATTATGCTAGAAAAGATCATATGAATTGTAAAAAATGAATGAAAGCATTGCACAGAAAATGGATTAGCATTTGAGCTGAATCGAAATTTATACAGAAAGAAAATGAATTTTAAGTTTGCAATTAATGGCATTAATAATTGACCGAGCGAAGAGATGTCTCCATTTTAACTCAAACTTTCATCATTTCGTCTGTCTGTAAATTTTTCTGTTGCGTAATCACGACCAAACGTGTTGTTCGATTTTCTTTGAATTTTGCATAAATGTTTCTTGAAGTAATGGAAAACGATGTATGTCTAAAGATTTTTATTTTTTAATTCGTTTCAAAATGGAGGACGCTTAAGTCATTTCAGTATTTTGTTGAATGAGTGACGAGTTTGACACCATTGAAACATTTGAATTATTTGGTTTTGGCGAAACATTTAATTATAATTATGTTAATACTGATAAAAGCAAAGGTTTGTAGAATTAATTCGCATTGAAAGGCAAAAAATAGGAGAGAGATCATTGTTCCATCTTGCGAGTTTCTTTTTCCTTTTCAGTTCCATCTAATCTTGCTTCTCTCTTTTCTTGGAAGTATGTTTCTGCAACAATTCTTGACAAACGATTTTTTATAAAAATTAGAAGACTGCTTCCACTTTCTAGAATAAAATCTAAAAATCTATTCCTGTACATTTTTATATAACTTCTTTAATAAGGTAATGTATTTGTTTAATAAATACAGGTAGTAAAATTTGTACATAATATAGGTGTGGCGTATTGCAGATTGATTGGTTTAACGAATATATAGAGACAAAGAAGGTACCTCCTTGACAGACAAATTATGATATCAGGTGTTCCGGGAATCAATAATGTCTTCAAAAAGAATGACATCATTGGAATTGTTTGAAAACTAAGATGAAGAAGAGGAAGGAGACACCCGATGAAAACACATGAGGGCGGGGAGACAGACGATATCTACTGTTTACAGGACTGAATGTTTAGGATCGCATCAATTGTTAAAAGAATATTGAGCAAAGCGTGTCTCTAACAAATTCCGAAATATAAAATTTGATGAAAAATACATTCCAGGATCCCAGTTTAAATTACAATTTTTACACAATATTTAGCTAATAAGTAAGAGCATGAAAAAGACTGCACATGCTAGAAATAAGATTTTAAATGAAATAACGACTTCTAATAGACTTAATTTCTAATATTTGCATTAGGAATTGTTTGTATATTTACTATATATACATACTTTATTTCACTATCTTATAAAATTAAGACGGCAGCACCATTTTTTGATTTCATAAATAAATTCATTATGGAAAAATTACCCGGGGTTCAAATTTTGTTGAACCCTCTCACTTCTTATCCCGCGATTTCTGCGTGTAGAAAATAATTCTATTTTCTGCTGCATCCTTCGATTTTCGCAAGATTTTGTGTTTACTTAGAACTATTACAGCGTTGAATCGTATTGTTCTGATAAAGCCTTGCGCATAAATAGAAAATCGCTTTGAACGAACGTATTTTAAAATGTTTGAGAATGATGTATCTAATTCGAAATTTTTAAAAAGTCGGCAGTCAGTGGGATAATATTCGGCAGTCAGAGGGTAGAGAGGTATTTGACTTTTTGCTTCTTACTACACAAAAAGTATTTTCTCCATTATTAGATCTCTGAGCTTCCTGCTATTTTCGAGACGTCGATAGGAGGTTTTATATTTTTGTGATTTCTAAATGCGTGTTTAAAGTTACGATCTTCATGTTTCAATATATTATTACTCGAAACATTAGAATGTTTTACAGCATTGAACTTTTTTTAATAAATTTAGAATTTCTCAATCAAAGAGAGGTCTAAGAGAGCTATAATTTTTTTTCCTGAATTTTTGCCTGAACTTGAATTAGCATTAAAGTCAAAACCCTGAACTTTCAAATCTTCATTTTTGTTCCATGATTTAAAGTAATAAAATAAAAAAATGATATTTTTTACTTTTTTAACGAAAACTTAACATTACTGTTGTGATGGATAGCTATGATTTGATTATGATTTGCAACGATTTTTACTTTCTTCTATGCGAAATATACTTAGTGAAATATTGTAAGCGTCGAGCCCTGGACCCCCTTCAAGTCAGTCCCAAATACGCAATTTTGGAATGGTGCTCGCTATCTGTGAACACGATAATTCAAAAACACAATGACGTAATCGAATTAAACTTGATTTGTGATCTGTACATCAAGGTTATGGAGTTTTGACAAATTTTGGACGATAATCTTGAAATAAAAGTCTTCTATCTGTGTGTCCGTCCATTCGTGCGCATGTGAACTTGATAACTGCAATACCTGAAGAGGTACCTAAATAGATGAAAGAAATTTAGAATGCGATGCTGTGACTAAAACTGTAAATCTGTGCCAAATTTTGGATTTAATCCCTTGAAAAACGCCCAAAATACATCCTCAATTTTCTTTATTATACTGCGAAGCACAAATGGCGCCATACTGCGTCACACTACTTGAATGTCGTAAGGAGAGACATTCCCGCTTGGGTTTTCATCCTTCCTCCTTGCACTGGTCTTTGATTCCAGGGTCAATAATTATATGATGGAGATTGCATTTAAGCTTCAGTAATGATAAGAAATCTTTTTTGAAGTATAATGTTTTATAAATTACAAAATATAAGCTTCGGCGACCAGCTCGTTCCCTATCAAATTAATAGTTTTAATTTAGCAGCGTCAACCAACTTTAATTCATTTTACTTAATTTTTGATAAATTGCTAACATTAATTACTTAAAGAGACCATGAAATCATTTAGGAAATAAGAAAGAAAATTTTGCGCAGAAAATAGGTTAATATTTGAAATAAACTTTGAAGCAAAAACAGAAAGGTAACGATTTTAGTCTTGCAGCTAATGGTGATAATAATTTAGGATCTTGAATTCAATTGTAAGAAAACAAACCTTGAAAAGAATGACACTCAAAGCTTTTGAAAAAATAAAATTTAATGAAGATAGTTTTATATTTTAGTCTATAGAAGGTATTTTTGACCATTTAATAAATATAGTTATTCAATTTCCAATTTAAATGAAAATGAGCTCACATCAAAATTAACACAGAATGTTAAGAAAGAACTTCAGTACTCGCAGTGAAGTTATTTTCTTTTGATTATTACTTAAAGTAAAATTTAAAAATATATTAAAGTGAATTTAAGTTTTAAAACTTTTATACACTTTAATTTGATCCTGTTTTTTTCTAAAATGATCTTCAAAAAGTTATAAGTAAACTATAAACTCTTATCAGTTCATGATAATTTTATCTTTTCGCTTAACTTTCTATTTAGGGTTGGATATATTTTGAAAAAAAAATAAAATTGTTATTTTAAAGAAAATCCAAGGTACTATATCGAGAATAAGCATTAATAATGTTCAGTAAGTATTTGTATCCAGTTATATTAAAGATTCTAGTGGGGCTGGATCCCATGTAACCATGCCAACCCTTTCCAAAACAGAATTAACCGAAATATTAGTGATTCTTTTCAAGGACCATTAGTAGCTTTTGAATTGAACATCTGACGCATATTTTAATTTCTGCCGACACATTTTCCAAGCCGAAATCTCTTTTCACCTTCTCCACCTATGTTTGAGCAATTTCATGACCATATCTACGGTGCCAAAATGTTATATAACACTTTGTCTATTTTTAATCCATCTCTGGTTTATACTTAATAACATCAACTTTTAACCTTAAAAAGTTGTCCACTAAATGAGCTTCAAGGGATAATTAATTAAGATATTTGTATCACGCAGATGCAAAAGCGGCCATTTCCACTTTTCGAAAATACGTTTTTTTCAAAGATCATAAATCCACCTCGCCCTCATAACTTGCATACCAGAACACGTTAACGCTTCCATACCCACTTATCGGTGTAGAACCTCGTAAAGTAAACATTTCGAGCCAGAGATGGCATTGAAATGATGGAACAGTCATCTGTCGTTGCAGAAGGTCTGCAATATTGAGCAAAATTTTACAGGATTTTTGACGGTAATTAAAATTTCAGGGATGAAAGCAGAGGTATTAGACGACTTTTCTTTCAGCTCCTCAAAGTGTAAGCCTGCTGTGATATACAATTCTTAGAAACTTGGAGTAGAGGTTCTTTCTTTCTGATGTTTATTTGCTTGTTTACAGTCTCTTATTAAATGTCCAGATAACAGGATAAATTTTTACTCTCAGAAGATAAAACCTTCTCTGAACTATCAAATTCTTTCCTATTTTGAAATGAGGGTTTTCTGACTTAAATTCAGCGTCTCTGAGAGGAAACAGCTAAATCTCTACATTGTGAAAAAGCGGGAAAGTCTTCCTTCTGTCTCCAGATCTTTGAATCCAAAGGGCGAAAATGGATTTGCTTTCCTTGTTAAATGAAGGAATATTGATCAAAGCATTTCTGATGTCTCTTTTCTTGGCTCTGGTTGTCGCTTCAAAGGCTTCGGCGATGTGGTACCAAGCCTCTTAAGAAGGATTCAAATTGATATTAGTGTTATTTTTTCATATTGATATTATAGACAACGTCTTCTGATCTCTTTTCACTCGGTTTTTTTTCGGAATCACCTTTCGATTCATTTACAACAAAAAATAACTCACAGTTCATAAGTAGCAATGAAATGATAATGCCCAGTCCATATATTTATCCTTGTATATTTTTTTATAAAGGGAAAACTGTCCTCTTCCATAATGAACGTCAGCACATAGAAAGTTTGTTACTATATAAACATCTTTCAAATTCCTGTTAAAACTCTTTTGTCAAGTTACATTTTTGAACACCGCTGAAACGCACATCTTGGCAGTACTCAGCACGCGAACAGACAATCAATGACAATCAGAGCAATGCAATTATATTCATCTCGAACTAAGCTCTCATGCATAGTTTTAAGGATATAGTCACCGATCCGCTACGAATGAAATAACTATCAAGTCCATACGGACAAAACATCAAATTTTCAGAATTTACTAAGGTAACTTAAAATGCGTCTGAGGCAGGTGCCGAAACGGTGTTCCTGTGCGTTTTATGACAAAAATAGTACCATTTTTTGCTAGTAGTTACAAGGACTCCAGTGAGGGAAGTGACGATAAGTTTATAATCTAAAGAAATGAAATTCATTCTGCATGAAAATGGTGGTATCTGATCAATTTTATTATTAACATTAAATAGATCTTGAAGTATTATTCATCTAAAGAAACAAACATTCCTTTAGCCAATGCAAAAGACAGACGCAATAGTTCATTTGCACAAGTTGATGAAAAATAAGTCAACATCTTACAGCCGGGAAAAAATTATATTTATTTTAATGCATTACAGTATTATTAACCCCAAATTTTAAGTATAGCTGCGAAAAATAGGCATGAGCAGGAAGATCGTACAAATGTAAGTAAAGTTAAGACCCGGTAAACCGAAATGCCTCTAAAATCCCCAAACCAAAAAACACGTTCTATAATACACAGGAATAATCTCGAATAGAAAGATGACTGGGCATTGCTGTACTAAAACGTTACGAGGGAAGCAATAAACAAACAAAAATTATTGAGTTTCTAAATGAGTAATTCATGTGCTATAAACTAAAGTAACTATATGTTGGTATACCTCCTGTAATTTTAAATTTAATAAAAAAAACATAAGTATACGCTATAAAGAGAGTTTTGAATTTGTTTTACACTCAAAACTTTTCAGAATTTACGGTAATAAGATGCAAAATAGTAATAGATATTCTTGGCTTATTCGAAAAACATCTTTATCCGAAACAGCTCCCCTCCCTTTAGTTTATTTAACCGGGGTTGTACTGTACTTTTACCGGCGCCGGCGTATCAACTACATCCCGTTATCCTCTACTGATCTCGTTCTGCTCATGCGTGATCTTACAGGATACACAATACGGGCCTCCTGAAAACCCTGCTTTACCTTATGAGCGTCTCTAGAATCCATCTTCAAATTATTTTGTCCTTTTTTTAAAACTAAAAAAAATGAAAAGCATATCTTGTCCGTATTGAGCACGTGAAAGCACGACCAATTACAATCCAAGCAGTACATTCAGAACCAGCGCGGCCGAATTGAGCATGCGTTGTTTTAAGGATTTTGCTGCCGACCGCTGCTTACGAATGAGCGTTTCATGTCCACATCAGAGATCGAACATCCAAGTTTTCAGAAGTTAATTTGAAATTGAAAGTCCGTCGAAGATTAGAGACAGAATGTGTGTTCCCGTGGGTCCCACGACAAAAAAGTCAAAATATTATCCAACCAGTCTCAGATAATATAACTTTAGAAATTGGAAGGGCTTGCAACGAGGAAGTGACGAAAAACTAACAAATAAAAGAATAGCAAATAAAAGGACCTCAGCTCATTCGGCCTATGAACAAGGAGATTTGACCCAGTTTATTGTCAACAAGTGTTTAAATATAAAAGCAAGGTTGGCGTCATCTTGCAACACCATTCATCTGCATAAAGAAATTTTCTTCAAGCAATGATATCGTTCATGCACATAAGTGGATGGAAATATTTGTGACCTTCTTCAAAAAATAATTTCAATATTTACTTCATGACTTTTATGCTTAACCACAGTTTACTGATAATAATTATGGTACAAATAAATTGAAAATCTGTATTTTTTTCTTTTTTGTGGCGTGTTCCATCCTACCCTTTCTTTTACTAAGTGCTGCATATTGTTATAACAGCAGTGCAATTATACAGAATTATATGTTGGTTCCTTTTAGCTTTTTTGACAGTGGGGGATGCAATCCAATATCATAGATCGATCAAAGCGCAATACAATGGGCAACTAAAGAATTTTAAATGTCGTTGGGAACAGCTCCCTCTTTTACTGCTTAGTCTAGTAAGCAGTAAAAGAGGTTCTTAGTTAAAGATAGAGTTCAGCAGACCACAGGCCAACACTGGAGTGTTCGCCTGTGGTCTGCTGAACTGCTGTTGGCTGTGGTTGGCCTCCAGATATCAGAAATTATTTTGTACACCAGACCCGTTTATACAAAATGGCATTTGTTTTTTTCCTATAATCAAAAAATGAAGAGCAGAAGGCTATTTAATAAAATTAATGTGAATTATTATTCAATAAAGTCCGCAGTTAATAGAATTTAGAATTAATTTCTGAGTGAAATGCAGCAATGTCTATAAAACTGAATATAACAATAAGTAACATTTTAAAATTAAACTATAATATTATTATTAGGTCATATTATTATTATTTCATACTAAAGTCTATTATCTGGGTTACTCGTCGCTTGTTTGTTTTTCTCGCGCATGTGTAATGATAACAACATATGTTTATTATTCTCATTTCTTGATATTGCATAGAACACACTCGTCTATTCCTTTGTTTTTTGATGTTTATTATAGCATTATGCCTTCAAGAGTTTTTGATAAAAATCAAAACTCATTTTCCTATATTTTTGGTGTATACGTTCCAAAGGAATTGGCAATGGAGCTAACCAGTTTCATTAAAATGTCATATCGTGCTTACTTTAGCGAGAACGTTGGTGACCAGGAAAAGAAATGGCCACCCCATAAAGTACATTATAGATTGTTTAACATTTTCGGAAATACACTGAAGAGAAAATAAAATATCTTTCATTTGCTATTTCTATTCTATAGAGAGCTAGATAGTCAGATCAAGGCTAGTTTTAGTTAACGAAAATAAAAGGCTACATTAGTGAAAAAAAGAAAGTGTTTCATACTCAGAAATCAATTTAGCTAATTGACCCGCATCGGAGAACCCTGATTTATCTGTGTTTGTTCCCCGTATATCCTTTGATTTATCATCTGACTCTGAAAAATTAAACAGTAATGAAATCAAAAAGAGGTACACAACCAAAGCCGAAATTTTGAAGCTCAAAAATTTTCTCAATGTGAGTTAAATGATTCGGTTCTCTTTAAAAATTATTCAGAAGTTAGTGCTTAACTCTCAGGATCACGACTTAAAAATAAAAACTAAATTCCTACAGAAACCACATTTTATTAATATTTAGAATTTGAATAAAATAGATTACCTGGCACTATTCTTAAGAAGAATCACTTGTACACTGTAGAGATATTTATATAGACTGTGTTTATAGATCATTTATCTTTCCATAAACATGTCTGATCTATTACTATATTATTAATTTTATGGAAAGTAGAAAAGAAAAGTTTTTGAAAAAATCAAATACAAAGCATCTTGTTCAGTATATGATTTAAGACCCGAAGCGAGACTTCAGCTCGAAAAGAAACCCACCCCCGGATCCGCCTTTGAAAGCATTTAATTGTAGAAGATGATGACGAAATGTTTTCTTCCGCCCAGAAGCCGTGCTGTGACTGAAAAACTGCAGCATGTGGTGCACCATCTAATGCGGCAGCCTCTTATGTAGGCTAGTAGAGACTGGTTAAAAATGACACTGTGCCGGTCAGGAGCCGAACCCTTATCAACTGCTTGGAATGCAAAAATAATTATCGTAAATTGGATTGTTGGGTAATGAGGTTTTATAAATAACAGCATAATTTGCATTTTTCAGCGCAGTTGCCCCTCATAGTGCCGCTTGACCGGGGAATTTTGTATTAAATTCTTTTTATGCCAAGGAAAAGAACACCAGAAATGTGCATTAAGTGCCCCATTTTATAATTTGCTTATATTTTGATGTTCCTTTAAATGTCTGCGGATTGCTTTGCACACTCTGTATTTATGTTTGAAGTAATAAGTATCTATGTAGCTTTACAAACGGGAATAAATAAGATTCATGTAAAATGAGATATCTCCTTTTGTATAATTAGGAATGAAGAGTTATAAAAGAAGTATTACCACTTTTAATATTGTAAAACTTTCTATATAAAATTTTGAAATTAAAAAAAAAACATCTCTTTTGAATACGCCACAATTTCTTTAATAAAAAGCCTGGATTTTTATTGCTGGGCTGGTAAATGATGATTAGTGTGTTTGCCATTTGTAAGGGTTGTCAGGAATTCACCATCTTTCTTCCAATGTGCTAGTTCACGAGGACAGAGGTGGAGTTCCGTAAATTATGTAAGGGTTGTCATATGAAAACGTGAATTTTACAATATGGTTAAGCTAGAAGTTTTAAGATTGTATTTTTACTTATCTCTGATATAGAAGATGAATACGAAAGTAATGGATGTGAAAGAAATACAAACTACTGTATACATTTTTCTCCGTCTTAATCATAGACCACAAGATCAAGTTTCAGGAACTAAGATCGTGCAGTATTACAACATATATACTAGAAATAGATTGGACAGGTTGTTTAATGGAACTCATAAACCTTTTGGGGGTTATAGTCTTCATTAAAAAACCACTTCACTTTTCGCTATATCTGTATGTTTGCCAAAAATGTATCATTACTAAGTCCAGTCAAGGCTGATAGCACTTCACTTGTTGATGTAAGTAAGGAGAAGGACATACGGACAAAGGATTCCCACTCGCCTGTGATAAATGATAGCAGCGCCCTCATTTATTGAAATTGGAATTAACTACCTTGAGTTCCACATTTCTAACAAAACTCAATCTAAATGACTCCATGTTGGATCTTTGGTATGGAAAAATGGAAATTTTAATGTTAAATATTGTACATTATCGACAAATTATTTTATTTTAATTTGTTATATAGTGGAATTCTGACAAGTACGTTCGGAAAAAATCGATGATCTCTGTAAAATACCTGTTATTCCAAATTCCTCTTGATTAGAATACTTAATTTAAAATGTTTTTCAAAACTTTTATCACAGGTGATTTAAATTAATTAAAAATTTGTAATGTTTTAAAATAATATTTTCTTTTGTATATGAAAAAATGAAATTTATCTTTATATTTGTAATATTGGTGCAGCATTTTAAAATAAGTATAATATCTCATTAATCCGGCAAAATATGCCTTATTCCTTTTAAATCTTTTGTTTTCCCGAAATTTGATAGATTTTTTGCCGAGTAATATGACTTTATAATAAAAATAAATTTAAAAAAAATCAATTTATCTTTCGCAATTACTGTCAAAAAATAAATTATTGTTATTAACACTACTTTTTAACAGTTATAATAATTCAAAGGAGCCTTCCCGTTAAGGGGATATCTGCTTCTCAAATAGTTAACAACCTTTACTAACTCAGCCCCTAATGATTAAGGCAGCTTCGTTTGCTTTAGTATAATCCTAACACTTTCAGTTATTGCCCTATTCAGCTTTTCAACCATACATTTCATTTTCAGTGATGAAATGTTTGGTAAGTTCAAATTTATTGCGGTTTCTCAATATTGATCTTCGAAAAATTATATGTAAATCCTAATCTGTGATCAGTTACTGCAAATTTTATCTTTTTGCTACTTTCCCTTAATTTTTCTGTTAAATATATTTTAAAATCACCAAAATCATTGGAGAGTAATGGTCAACAAGGTTCAAAAAAGTATTTGGATCCATCTAAAGATTCTATTGGTTCTGGACAACATATATCTAACCGGTCTCTTTCAAAACACATTTAGTAGTAATTTTATTGATTCTTTTTGGGATGACACAATAGCCTTTGAAATGGTAAAACTACTGAGCATTTCAATTTCACTCGATACAAATTATCAAGCTGAAAAAATATTTTTCTTTTCGAGCTTAAATAATGGCTTAGAATATTGATGAATTTATCTATAGTGTGAAAACATTATAACACATTTTGCTTCTTTTTAATATCCTGGTTTATTCATAACATCATCAACTACTAACATTTAAATATTGCCATTTATATGAGCTTTAAGAACTCATATATAAATAAGATATTTTATTGTAGGTTTACCAATTTTAATTGCAAAGCTATAATTAACTTTACCTATCAGTCGAACTGATAAATTTCTATTCACATTTTAACAACAAAATATAATTTTAAGGAATAGAATTTTTTTTATCCCATCTTTGATGCATCTTATTTTCTTCCCTACATATAGATGTAAAACACACGAAAAGAAGTAAGATATAACCTTGAAAAAGCAAAACAATTGTTTTTCATTGCTGAAGTGGCCCATAGGAGTAGTATAGATCAAGAATTCTACAGCTGCTGTTTCAGAACACCGGAAGTTGCGATCCCATTTTTACGAAAAGTTTGCAGCAACGCTTAATAACCAGATTACTGCCAATAAGCTCGAGAGTATAAAGCGTAATTTTTTAGTCACTCTACTTCTTTTCCCATAATATCGTGTATACTCATAAGATAATCTCAGCTAAAAATCCAACAATACAACACGAATCTGGGGTTTACCTAATGACAGATTGTTTTCTGCTAATTTAGACACGCTGATCACAGAAATGGTAATTGTTTCTTTCCTTCTCCCACAGAATTTTCATACACTACAAATTGGAGAGGAGACTACTTAAGAGAATTAATATGAAATATTATTTAATAAAATGCGTTGTTATTGGAATTTAAAATTAATTTCAGAGTTAAATGACAATACTAAATATAGAATACAATATTACGATGAAAGAGGTAAAATTTTTATTTTGTTATATTATTATTATGATATATTATAGTATCTATTATTTCAATGACTCGTTGCTTGTACAGATAATAAATGTTTATTAATCTCGTGTATAGACCCACACATTCATTTATTTTGTTTATTGGTATTTTTACAGCAACATTACATCAGGAGTTTATTCAAATAGTTCCGACTCATTTTGGTATAATTGGGTGAATCTGTTTTGAGGAGAAGGTAGCGTAGCATAAACGGTTTTACTGAAAACACAAGTCGTGATTACTTCGGTATGAAACTTGACGACTTCAAAAAAAAAATGGGCACCGCTTAAGCTCTGTCACACATGTGTTGAATATTTAAGGAAATGGACTGAAGGCAGTATTAGATATCAAATCATTTCCTATTCCAATGTAATGTCAAGAACAAGCCAGTAATGTAGATTGCTATTTCTTTTTATCAAAAATAAGAGGGTACAACAACAATAAAAAACATCAAACCTTTTGTTGTGTACTCAGGGGTCATTTAGGCTATTAGATTATTATAAAATCTATCGAAAGGAAGACGTCCATACACTTTCTCGGTGTTCTTCACTCAGAGTCCTACAAAGAGAAAAAGGCGTCCAGATAAATATCAAATTTTCGCCTCCCTTCTTAAAAAAAAAATTAAAAAACTTATATTTCTAAAACGTTACGTCTGGGTGTATAAAGATGGAAGTAGAAATTAAACCTCAATAAGAATTTACGAAGCATTTTTGAACTTCTATGGTTTTGTATGTTCAGAAATAGCATACCTCAGCGACCAGCTTTGTCTCCAATCATATTAATTTGGGATTCCGTTCAATTAACCCTCTGAGTGGTTCGGTCTTCTTTGTAAAGCGATTCCAAAAGCGAGCGATTGAAGAACCTTTATCTGTTTTAAAAGTGTGCCTTCCTCCCAACAGAAAATGTTCCGAAAGCGCTGCAGATCGAGTCTCTTCCCCCCCTCTGAACTAGGAACGATTAGCACCCCCCATGGAGGGGATAACCGCAAGAATCTGTTCTATTCAGCTTGGAACCTATTCAAACTACAGTGCCAGGGGAATTCTGGGGTATTTATCTGGGCCTGGGATAATTGCTTTCGGAAGATCCCATCTGTGGCGTGACTGAATATCTTCAAGATGCCCTCATTCTGCATATTGCCCGTGTCCATAACACCAGATGACAAAAATAAACGCCGTTACACCAGACAAATGCCAGACCGTTGGGCCAAAAAAAATGAACGCTATATTACTTATTTTTTATGTTGTGAGTTTCTAAAAATATGAACATCATTGAAGTTGCATGAAAGCTGATATTCTTTAGATGTCTGTGACTTCAATTTATTTGTTGTTTATTAATAGTTGTATTTTAGATATTGGCTGTACTTCATATTATTAGTTGTCTTTTTTATATTCTTGACTTCAATTTATTTTCAGTCTACACGTCAGTATATTAGTCTACGAATGTAAAAATAATTTCCCTAATTTTAAAGATCAACAACAATGCCATTTATATATATATATTTTACTAATCTCTATTGGCACTATAAAACTTTTCATATTGTTTCTTGATTTAGTATTCGGTAAAAGGTAGAAAATTTAGAGCCGATCACAAATATAAACAGCGCTTAACTGGATTAATCCGTTTTGTATGCACATAAATACTTATTATGTAGATAGTCACATAATAATCTATATTCCAAAATAGCCAACGATAATCAATATATATGAAGGATTATAAATAACCTTCTTAACCCTGAATTAATGTTTTGAATAAAATAATATGCTACAAGCCTTTTGTAATGAAACTCGTTACATATGCGTTTTAAGAGAACGAGTTAATAATTCTCAAACTAAAGGTTACATTTTGAAAACTAATGCGCTAAATATTGGAAGAAATAGCTTATTCATATACCTTTATTTAGTACGCAAGAGATTATCTTCTATTATAATAAACGGAAATTTAATTCACCTGAAATTTGAAACTTTGATACTATTGTCCAGGTACTAGAGCATCCAGTCGCAAATTTTTCAAAATTAAATTTGGGGACGTTCAAATATTACATAAGCACCCAAGGGGGGGAGGGGATATGCGATTTGCTTATTTTTGCTGACAAGGGAGGAAGGGGAGTATGAGTGATGCTTACGTAAGATATTAAAATTACTTTATTTCCGAAAATCTCTTGTAACTTGCACAAATAATTTAATTTAAAAAAATTAAATTTGGAAAAAAAAAGATAAATTTGGCAAAAGAAAATTGATTTTTGTAAGCTTAAACTTGAAACTGTAAGGAAATTAAACTTACATTTTTTTTTCCCATTTTAAGCCGAGTTAGAGTTTTTACTTTCTCGTACACGAAGTATACAAAGAGAAAATTGTAATCGTCAAAAAATTCGAACTCGAGATTTTGACGAATCTTCATGTTTTAGACCTCCCTGAGTCCGAAAAAACACAATTTTGGAATTATGTCTGTCTGTGTGTCTGTGAACACGGTAACTCGAAAACTATTAGAGCTACAGGGATGAAATTTAGTATGTGGTCTTTAAACATAAGTTTTAGGTTTCTGTCAAATTTTGGACAAAATCCGTCCACGGGAAGTCTGTCTGTCCGCGGTCATGTGAACACTATAACTGAAAAACTTGAATAGCTAGATGAATAAAATTTGGTGCACAGTTTTATCATCATGAATGTAGGTCCGTATAAAATTTTGGGCCAAATCCGTCAAAGGGTTGACTGTCTGTCGGTCTGTATAATCGCGTACTTGTAAAAATTACATCTCCTAAACCCTTTGGCTTAGATAAATAAAAATTGGTATGACGTTTGCTAATATTAATTATAGGTCTGTGCCCAAATTTCGTTTGAATCGGTAACGAAAAAGGCGTTCAAATTGCATAATTAATTTTTCTAATCCGATTCTCCATACGCATGCGTACTGGTAGCAATCTCTGTGCACGCGGAAGGATTACATCACTTTTCCCCTGTTTTACTTGCGTACTGGAAGCAATCTCTGCACATGCGCAAGCTAACGAACGAGGTCTTCTCCTGTTTTCTCCTCTGCACACGGAGCTTGTGCATTGGCTACAGTTTGATAGAAAATAAATATTGCTAACTTTTAATACATACGCATCTCTTTCAATATGATTTTTCACCTAAATATTTTACTATCACTATAATCTACAATGAAAAACCTTCTGATAGTCATTGAATTCTGGGTTACAGTAGGTTCGATTTTTTTATCCACGCAGGGGGAAGGGAAATGACAAATGTTTGAGAAGTATACGAGAAAGTTTAGGGGAGGTCACTCCCGCTGGTTTTATTTGAATTAAATCCTAAAATTTTTAAAATTAGATTATTATTGTTATACGTTTTGTAAAAAAAAGAACGGGGAGGTGCAGTTTGCTTACGTAATTATAAGAGGGGGGTTTGCGATTTGCTTCTTTTTGCTGACAAGGGGGGGGGAGGGGGTCAAAAAATACCAAAAAATGCCCACGTAATGTTGGAGACAGCCCCTTTAATTCTTTCAGTTTTTTTTTATCAGAATGTAATGGCATATTGAGTTTCAGGGGCATTAAAGTTTTTTTTTACCCGATTGAAACGAAAATTGGACAATTAGGGTTAAAAGACCACATACCAAATTTCATTTATCTAAGTCGTTGCGTTTAGGAATTATAGTCTTCACAAGCATGCGATTACAGAAACCAACAGACAGTTAACGCGTCGAGGGATTTCGTCCAAAATTTAATACGGACCTACATTCCTAATTTTTAAAACTGTGTACCAAATTTTATCTATCTAGCTGTTTAAGTTCTGAAATTATCGTGTTGATATGAACCCTAACATACAAATTTTCCTTGGACGGACTTTATCCAAAAATTGATTGAAATATACTAATTTTGTATTAAGTCCATATAAAAGATTCCTTCTTTCTAACTCTAACCGTTGTTGAGTTATTGTGTTCACAAACATAATTCCAAAATTGTGTTTTTCGGACTCGGGGAGGTCTAAAAACTGGAGATTCGTCAAAATCTCGTGTTGAAAAATTTACGATCAACGATTATAATTCTTTCTCTTTGTATACTTCGTTTACTAGAATGTAAAAAGATCAAACTTTTTTTTCCTATCAATTTTACGAAAATGCGCTAGCTACGAAGTAAAATATTATTGAATTTTTTTTTCTACAGACAATTTTTTGCAAACTTCGCAAAATCAAAGAATAAGGAGAAAAATTTAACACCTATTCGAAATTAATCAGGTGCCTTTTCACAATTTATAAATGTCTTGGACGTTATCGGTGTGATATTCCAAAACATTTTTGGGCCTTTTCATACCAAATATAAAGGAAATTTAACTAACATAAAACTTACACTTTACTGTTTTTTTAAAAAAAATAAAATTATAGATCTAATTCAAATATATCATACAGCTTGGAAAATAAATAAGAGTCTCATTATTATCCATTAAAGTTCAGAATGAAAATAAAAACCTGTATATGAATCAGAATTTTATTTAAAAAATTATACTTTACAAATCACAGCACAAACACAAGATATTGTGATAAAACACACTGTCTAGCATGCGACGGTGGAGTTTGGAAATAATTCAATGCCTGAGACTACTATTATTATTAGAAGTACTGTCTTCAAACTCGTTAATAACGTGTCGGGATGCATTATAGGTTTGTAACACATATTAGTGGATTCTTGTCTCATAGCATCTATTAAAATTCAGCTCGCAATTGGCATAAGAGCTACCAAAAGCAATGCAATTCAGGCATTTAGATTTGATCACTTAATAAAGAATGCATATCAGCAAAACTATAACGCTCAAGGAACTAGTGCATAAATACAGTATCATTGAAGTAAGCATTGATATTTTCTTAGAAATGGTTTTGTGTTCTTACATTTTAAAAAAGAAATAAACATTTTCACTGACTATTGAAATAAACTTAAACTGCAGATGTTATCAGACTCTTAATAAGATAACTAAAAGTCTGTTAAGATCACTGAAACGTTAAATTTAGTTGATATAATTCTTTACGTTTCCATGTAAACCAAAATTTTCTCTAACAAAAATACAATATTTTAAAACATAAAAAATAAAATTTTCATCCCTTTTCTTTAACATTTGTTTCAATGTTTGTTCAGAGTGAGCAAAAAATAAATTGAATAATAATTATTTGAAAAGATAATTGTTTTTTTTCGGAATTTATTTCATTTTGATGAATTTAAAAGAAATTCTAAGTAGTGTAATATAGAAAACTCATCTAGAAAAAAAACTGCTATAGTTTTAAAAAATCACACCTAAACCTTAGTTATTTTTTTTTCAATTCAATGTTATATAACGAAATAAACAACCCCCCTCTTTTCTTATCACCCCAGGCTTCTCAAATTTTTCTATGCTTGAACGGGGTATTGAAAGAGATTGGGCAACAAAATCTATTTTACTTAACAATTCGATTAAAACATTGATTCATTGAAATAAAATCTTATATAACATAAGTGTATTGCAGGGAAAACACTTGAAAAATAATACAATTTCAATCCAGGCTGACAAATATTAAACCGGACTTATACAGAATCCAAATTCGGACACACACAACTAGAAAAAAAAATCCAAAACTGACCTTCTTTCTGAAAGAAGACCTCAATGCAGATAGCGTTAAAATGCCCCAAGCTATAGGGGTGTGGGGTCTTGGATCCTGTGGTATCTCTAATTTGCAGTAAGTACATTCTTATCAGCACTCATTGTGTCGACCGCTACCCTACCCAGCTAATCAATCAAAATTTCAAACCACGGAAGGGGGAAGAAATTCGGAAAATTACGTTCATCGCGCTTTAGAGACAGTTCACAAGAGACGTATATTTCCGGGCTGACCGCTTTCGGCGTATCTCTGACCACACGTTGAAATGCGTGTTATCCGCTTATGGGATAGTCCAAGGTCGATGTAGAAATACGTGTGAAACGCTCAGAGGGTTAAACAAATGCCCACGGAAGGGTTACCTTTAAGGGGTAAGTAGTTCGGGTTTATGTCTAGGGGTTTTAAGGGTTTTTATTACATTAAATTTGGAACAAAATACTACGTAAAATAAATGGGTGGACTTCAAGATAAATACAAAACATTTAATTAAATACTATAGGGAGAATTTACAGGGGGGAAAGAGGTATGTACAAAGAAAGTTTATGAGAGTGTTCCGAATTTACATGAAGTCATATTTAACTAATGGAGCTAGATTAACGAGGGATAGATGTTACGGGTTAAGAATATTACAGTATTAGAGACTTAAAGATTTAGAGAGCCATAAGGAAAGTTAGATGGGACATAGTTACCATAGTGAGAAGATTGGCGGATTAAATGCGCCAAGACTGATCTAACTTACAACAGAGGGATTGAGATATATATTAACATGTCGGTTGCCTGCGGTGTGCTGCTCTGTTCTTAGCGTGCAGTCTGGTTTTGTTGGAAAAAAAAGAGGGCGCTGCTCGTAGTTCGTACAGAGCAGAACTCTGGGTCCATCTATCGCCAAAAAATTTATCTAGCTCTTACATCGTTCTATATACAGTGATTAAATTATTCTTTACGGGTAATATCCTACATTAATATTATTAATTTATTATTGCCAACAATTTTATTTAAATTTTTCAATATATTTAATTTTTTTATTGGGAGAATTAATTTCTACTAAAATTCCCGATATGAATTGAGAAAAGTGAAAGAAAACATTGTACAGAAAAAGGGATAAGTATTTGAAATAAATTTTGAAATTCAAACAGAAAGAAAGAGAATTTATAGTTGTATAGTTAATGGCGTTAATAATTGACCGAGCGAACAGATGTCTCCGTTTTAACTCGATCTTTCAGCATTTCGTCTGCCTGTAAATTTTTCTGTTGCATAACACGACCAAACGCGTCGTTCGATTTTCTTTGAATTTGGCATATATGTTTCTTGAAGGAATAAAAAAACAATGTATGTGTAAGGATTTTTATTTGTTAAATTCGTTTCAAAATGGAGGGAGCTTCAGTCACTTCAGTTTTTTGGCGAATGAATCATTGGCGAGTTTGACACCATTAGGACATTTGAATCATTTTGGTAATGTCGATACATTTAATTGTAATTATGTTAACACTGATAAAAGCAAAGATTTGTTTAAATAATTCGCATTGAAAGGTGGAAAAACGATAGAGAGATAATAACATTGTTCAGCGTTGAGAGTTTCTTTTTCCTGTTCAGTTCCATGTAATCTTGCTTTTATCTTTTCTTGAAAGTATGTTTTTTGAACAATTCTTGACAAACGTACTTGTTATAAGAATTTGAAGACTGCTTCTACTTTCTAGCGTAAACTTTTCTACAAATTTGTTCCTGCACATTTTTAATGTAACTTCATTAATAAGTTAATATATTTGTTTTATAAATACATGGAGCAAAATTTGTGCATAATATAGCTGTACCGCATTGTGGATTGAATCGTTTAACCCTCTCACACCGAGCGAGGCGATCCGGGACGGCCTAGAAATTTCCCCTTAACAGCGACGGAGGCCGATCTGGGGCGTTCCGCTTCTTTTGAGGGGAGGTAAAGTTCTGAAATCGTTTAGGAGATAAGCGGGGTAGGAGGTCCAATTATCCTTGCCCATCACATCCCATTTCCTTGCGCTTGAAAGGAAGGTTATAGCAGGGGTGGGGTGGCGGGATAAATGACCGCCCAGGTTGGAAGAGTCCAATTCATGTCGCATCCTCCCAAAACATCCCGATTCTAAAGGGGCTAGAGGAAGAAAGTCGCCTCGGGATTAAGGAGTTAAGAAACTAAATATAGCTTTGTAAACGAGCGAATATATGGGAACAAAGAAGGACGAGAGACAAATTATATGCCTTGTGTCCCTGTAATCAATAATGTCTTGAAAAAGGAATTACAACGTAGCACCAATGTTTGAAGACTGAGATGAAAAACAGATGGTGGTGGTGGTGGGGGGGCATACGAGGTCTACTGAACACAGAACTACTTGTTTAGGATAACTTTCAATCGTTAAAAGAATATTGAGGAAACTGTGCCGCTAACAAATTTCAAAATTTTATGAAAAATGTTTTGCAGGATTCCAGTTTAAATTAGAATGATTTCACAATATTTAGCTAATCAGAAAGAGCGCGTAAAAACTGAATCTATCAGCATTACTTTATAGTAAATATGGAAACGAAATATAAGATTTTAATTCAAATAACGTCTTCTAATAGATTTTCTTTCTAAGAATTGTATCAGGAATTGTCTGTATATTTACTATTTCACTATCTGATAAAATTTAGACAAAAGTACCGTTTTTTGATATCATACATAATCTCCTTACAAAAAATTATCCGGAGTTCAAATTTTCTGTAACCCTCTGTCTGCTTTTCCCACGATTTCCGCGGGTAGGTGACAAGTCTATTTTGTACTGCGTCTTTCGATTTTTGTAAGCTACGTTTACTTATAGTATAGGCAAATTCAGGTTGGAGACGGAAATAATTATTATAAAGCTAATTTCCTCTGAAATAGGTTCTTGAGGTCCCCTCTACTTCCCCAGGAAAATCTTAAAAAATCCTTCTTTGGCAACACACTTAACATTTGAGTAATCGTCCGCCATCTTAGATTTTCCCCAAAATGCCATAACTCAGCAATAGACTATCATAGAGAGGTGCTGTTGGTGTCAAACGTTTCTTTTTTGGAAAAAGAACTCATTTATGAAATAAAAAAAAATCTAAAATAGAGAGTTGATATAATTTTATTAACATATAACTGGTTTGAAAACATACGAAAACAGCATTTTTTCTCAAAAGAATGAATTTGCTTGGAAACCTATATCTTGATGGAATTCATTAAAAATGTTATTTAGCATGCATGAACAAACAAGTAGTGTTCAATATGTTTGACAAATTTGGATATTTAATCAAAATCGTCCTGATTTCGAGGAACTTCGTTGGTTGAGGCGCTGGTACATTTGACTTGTACATGATCGTCGATATCGCAGTTACGTAATTTTGCATATCTTTTTGATGACTTTAATGAATTCCGATTTTTTTCCCCGCACGTAGACCTATGTCGTCGAATAGAAACGGAGAGTAAGGAGCCAATTCATACTGTGGAAAAGACTTCAAGGTTGCTCGCACTTCTTACAACACATGTTATGCGGTGGAACATTTTTTTGAGGATTAACAACTACAGGATCCTTATCAATTATTGTAGTATTTTTCATAGTGGCCTAGTATGAACACTTGCACTTTCCTCTTGAAAGTCACATCAGCCAATCTTTTTCCCATTATTCCTTCAACACCATTTTCGACTAGCTCCTCTGCTGAATATCAATTAACTCAATCGTCGGCAACAATTCCTGATAATAGGGAAATGATGTCTTTGGATTTGTTGAATGGTGAATGTTATTTTAGCCAAACTAAAAATTTCTTTAAATCACAGGTATCTCGAGTCTGCCTAGATTTTGATTTTAAAAAATGTGCATGTCGGAGTATTCATTCGTCACTCTGGGGAAAGTTTCCACTGCTTCCGTCGCCTGAAGACTTCCAGGTATGGGGAAAATCTAACGCGCTGCGATTCTATCAGACATATTTCGGCCTTATGTAAAGCCGCCGCTAACTTTCATAGACGCATTAGGATCTTCTGTAAAGTCATGTCTGTCCAAACGCTGCACCAAAACTTATCCGATCGCCGAACTGTAAAATAACCCTGATTTACGAAATGTTCAAATTCTTGAACCAACAAGTCAAGAACGGACTAAATGTAACGCTACACCCCTCTATTTTCACAAAAATTTAAATAAAGTCGTGTAGCATTTTCACCACTGGTAAATATAAATCAGTTTTTATCCATGCTTTACTGGGAACATGGTTCTATATTCAAATGCTTTTTAAATACAACAAGTTTCGTAATGCGAAGCTACAAATGCAGGATATTATAATATCATAGCGCAGAACATAAATCTCATAGAATATTATATATATGAATGTTCATCTATTCATTTGATATTTATTTTCCTTGATTTTTACGTTTGTTTTTGATATTATTCTTTCGCATAATTTTTTTCTTTTTACTCAAAAACTAAAAAAAAAAATAGCTTGTTAATTGAAAATTTCTATTAGAATGGTTTTCATGCATGCCTGGTTTTAAGGATTTTTACGCCGACCTTCTATTTACGACAGAGAGATTCAAGTCCACTTGTAATAAACATGAAATTTCAAGAAATTACATTTGAAATGAAAATTTATCGGAGAATGGAACGCTTGTTCATGTTGTCTATGACAAAAGAAAAGTTCTTTTTTTGTTGAAAAACTCTCAGATATAATTTTGTTAGTAGTTATACGGGCTCAAGGTATGAACAAATAAAAGAACCTAACGTCAATCGTCATATAAACAGTGGGATATGACTCAGTTTATTGTCAACAACTGCTTAAATATAAAAAATAATTTGACTTTGTCTTGCCATTTCATTCATCTGCTTAAAAACATTCTTCTATCAATATTATAGTTCCTACGCATAAAGTGGATGGAAAAATTTGTAACCTTCTTCCAACAGTGAAAAATTTTAATTTTTATTCTAACAGGGTTTGAGTAGCAAACCCCAGATGATTGCAGAGCAATCCTCCTTGGGGTTGGCGAGCTTTAGCGAGAAGGGGGAAGATCCCCCTAGTCACATTTACCACCATTACCTATTATTACAGAAGTTGTATATAAAAGCATTTAAAATCTGTTTTTTGCCTCAATCTAGAGGTTTCCTTTCTTTTCCTATATGCTGCAATATACTCAATAATTAAGTTCGATGGTGGAACAAATCACTGAAAATCTTGCTATGAAAGTGGTAATAGTTACCGGGATTCGAATGTGGTAGAGTAGAAAAATCAAAAAGTAAAAGAGAGCAAATTCATTTTGATTAAAAACAGTGTGATCTATTTACATGTATTCTTAACAGTTTAAATATAGATAGAATGTTGAGTGTCTTTTTGCCATATCATTCATCTACATAATCAAACATTCCTTTAAAAAATTACGTAAAACAGACGACATCCTTCGTGTGCATAAGCCAATGGAAAAATTTATTCTCTTCTTCCCGCAAATTGATTAGCTTCGTTTCACATTCCTTATAGTTGTTCATATAGTTGAACCTCTAATCTGAACGCTGGTGCTTTCTCCCTTTTAACACATTCAACTTAATTATGAACAATCCAACCATACTACAACTCAAAACAAGCGAAAAAGTGTTAAAGTAATTAATATCTTCAATCTGCAAGTATTCTCTCACCACAAGACGACCTTTGAATATTTTTACTTTGACCTCATCCTCCATTTGTTGTATGAAGCCAATATTTTTGTTTTAGGTTCTAGGAACCATACTGTAAAGATCACAAGACAAAAGGGTGTTAATCTGCTCCTCTATGGGCACGAACCATTCACAAGTTTTGTTTTCAACAGCACACCCCAAATTCTAATCTCATTCTTTTTTCATGTATTACGCAATCCACTAATATCCTCCTTTTTTTTCTTCGGTGTTGATTAGACGATTACACGTATGCTAAAATATCGATAGTTCTCAAGTGCCTTACTTAAAATTTTCTTCTCTGCGCAGACAAAAAAAAAATGAGTTCCCGTTAAGAAATTTATATAAAAATCAATTTTTAAAATAGTTAAAAGTGCTAAATAACTCAGACCATTATGATTTTAAAAGCTTCGCTTCATTTAATAGATTTCTACCTTCTTCATTTTGGATCCCACATCGTTTATTTCTCGTGATTCCCTTTAAGGGAACTGCCACGTTCCCGATAGCGAAGATTGTGGAAATTTGAGTTGTAAATAACAGGGATTTTTTTAAAAATAAGTACTATATCTTATTAGAATTTTGTATAAACAGAAAGAAAGGGCCATTCTCAATAAAAATATATAATTTTTAAAGTATTTGTTTTACAATGGCAAATCGAAAATGTTTTGTGATTCGATTACCTTCAAGCTTATAACCATACATACGTGAACGCTTTAAAAGAATTCAAAGATGTGAATAAAGGTTAAATATTTAAAGTAAAATTTATTTTAAAAATATTGAAGTGAATGTAAGTTTAAAACGTTTAGACGCTTCAATTTGATCAATGTTTTCCTTAATTGATCTTCGAAAAGCTGTATATAAAATATAATCCGTTATCATTTCGTGCGAATTTTATTTTTTCGCATGATTCCCTTTCGATTTCGGTTTTATATATTTTGAATTTGACAAAAACAAATTGTTGTTTTTATGAAAATACAAGTTATTATATCGAGAATAGACATGGATATTGTTCGGTAAGTATTTATATCTATTCTATTGAAGATTATATTGGTGCTTGCCCCCATATATCCATGCAGACCCTTTCTGAACAGAATTAGAAGGAATTTTATTGATTCCTGTAAAGGATACTTAATACCTTTTGCTTTTTAAAACTATCAAATATTTTAATTTCTCCCGACACACTTTCTAAACCAAACACTCTTTTCAGCTCCGCGAACTAGTGCTTGAACATTTTCATGACCATATATACGGTGCCAAAACATTATGTGACACTTTCCCTATTTTTAATGCATCTCTGGTTTATTCATAATTACATCAGCTTTTAACATTCAAAATTTGTCCACTAAAAGCGCTTCAAGGGATAATTCATTCAGATATTTGCGTCTTACAGCTTGCAAAAGCATCTCCACTTTTCAGAACTACGTTTTTTTCAAATATTATATGTACATTCCATCCTCTTCATACTTCGTCATCATAAATTGCATACAAGAATACATTAACGCATCTTTCCCACTTATCGGTGTAGAAATCTTGGAAAGAAAATATTTCGAGCCAGAGATGGCCTTGAGATCTCGGAATCGTCGTCTGTCGTTGCAGACGGTCTACAATACTACGAATAAAGTTCGCATGTATGGTTTTAAGGATATTATTACGGACCCGCTACGAGTGATATAGCGATTTAAGTCCATAAGGGCCAAACATCAAGTTTTCAAAAGTTACTTAGGGAACTGAAAATGCGTCTGAGGAAGGTATCTAAACGGCGTTAATAAGCGTTCTATAGCAAAAAAAGTTCACTTTTGTCCAAATTCGCTGTGCTGTTTTTTGTTATTAGTTTCAAGGACTCCCGTGAGAGAAGCGTTTGAAAATTAACAACCAAAAGAAAGGAAGTTTATTCGGCATAAAGGTAGTGGTATCTGATCAATTTTATTGTTAACAACTATTTAAGTATAAAAAAGTTGATGTCATTTTGACGTATCATTCATCTGTAGAAACAAACATTCCTTACGCAACGCAAAAGACAGACGCCATAGTTATGTGCGCATGTGGATAAAAAATGAGTCAACTTGTTACAATAGAAAAAAATTAACATTTATTTTAATGCATTAAAGAATTAACCACTAATTTTAAGTAAAGCTGCGAAAAATAGGCATGTGCTTAAAGATTGTACAAATGCCAAGTATAGTTAATCCCCGGAAAGCCGAACTCAGTTAAACCGTAACCCGGGAATTCCAAACTGCCTCTGAAATCCCAAATCGAAAAAAAAAAACATATTCTGTATATCGAATAATCACGAATCGAAAGATGGCGGGGCATTGCTGTTCTAAAACGCTGGGAGGGACGCAAGAAACAAACAAATATTAAAGAGTTTTTTGAATGAGTAATTTATATACTAAAAGCTATAGTAAGTGTATGTTGATGTACCTACTGTAATCTTGAAGATGTAATTTTAACTTTAATAAAAAACATACGTGTACGCCATATAGAGAGTTTTGAACTCTTTTTATTCTCAAAACATTTCAGAATTACATACTGCAATAAGATACAAAATAGTAATAAATAATCATGACTTAGTAGGAAAAGGTCCTTATCCGAAACGAACCCCCCCCTTTAGTTTCAATAACCGGGTCTTCATTTGTACTTTTATCGGCGTATCAACTACATCCCGTAGTACTCTCTTTATCTTGTTCTGAGCATGCGTGATCTTATAGGATACGGAGTACTGGTCTTGTGAAAACCCTGCTTTACCTCAATAGCGTCTCTAGAATCCATCTTCAAATTCTTTTTTCCAGTTATTTTTATCAAAAAAGTATATCTTGCCATTTGTCTGTATTGAGCAAGCCATAGTACTATCAATTACAGTCGAAGAACTACCATCAAAACCTAGCGCGCGGAATTAAGCATGCATGGTGTTAAGGATTTTGCTGCCGACCGTTGCTTACAACAGAGAGTGTCAGGTCCACATGGACCAAACATCAAAACATCAATTTTCAGAAGTTAATTTGAAATTGAAAATCCGTCGAAAAATGGTTCCAGAATGCCTTTTCCTGGGCGTCCTATGACAAAACAGTGAAAACTTTATCCATCCATGCCTATGTAATATTATTTTCGAAGATGTAAGTGGTTGCAAGGTGGAAGTGACTAATAACTTACAAATAAAATACTATCAAATAAAAGGGCGTAAAAAAGTGACATCTGACCCAATTTATTGTCAACAAGTGTTTAAATATAGAAACAAGGTTGGCGTCATGTTGCCGAACCATTCATCTGCATAAACAAATATTCTTTAACTTATGACATCGTTCGCACACATACTTGGATTTTAAACTTTTTCGCCTTCTTCCAATATTAATCAATTTCAATCATTATTTCATGACTTACATGCTTTTCCACTATTTATTGATAATAATTAGGGTTCAAAAAATTGAAAATCTATTATTTTTCACTTTCGAAATCCATTTGTCTGTTTCTTTTACAAAGCGCTGCATATTATACAGAATGAAATGTAGGTACTTGTTAGCTTTTCTAGTACTAAGAGATGCAAACCAATATAATTAATTGTTCGAAGCGCAATTCGATGGGCATCTAAACAATTTGAAACATCGTTGGCGACAGATAACTCTTTTACAGTTTAGTCTATCTTTGTTAAAGATTCAGTAGACCACAGGACAACAGTGGATTTGATAAATTTTAGAAGTGTTTGAGTAAATCAGACACGTTCATCATTAAAATTGCATTTGCTTTTTCCTCTAAGGCAGGCAGGCTATTTAATAAAATTAATGTGAAATGTTATATTATATTTAATAAAATACACAGTTATTGAAATGATAGCAATTTCTATAAAATTACATACTACACTAAATAAGAATATAAAATTAAACTATAAATTATTATTAGATCATATTGTTATCAATTCTTATTAGAGAGTGTATTATGTGAGTTACTCGGTGCTTGTTTTCACTCGCGCATGTGTAATGATAACACATGTTTATTATTCTCATTTCTTGATATTGCAAAGAAAATAAGTGATTAATGCGTTAGTTTATTGATATTTCTTACAGCAGTATGCCTTCAAGAGTTTACTTTCAAGTCTAGACTAATTTTCCTACATTTGTGGTGTATATGTTATCAGGCATGGGGCGGCGTTCTGTGAAAGAAAAGGCAATGGAGATAACCAGTTTTGTTAAAATGCCACATCGTACTCACTTAGGTGCGAAGAATGGCGACAAAGAAAAGAAATGAGCACCTCATAAAATCTGTTATACAATGTTTAATATTTTCTGAAATAGCCTCGAGGCAAAATAAAATCTCTTTCATCTGCTATTACAATTGTAGAGAAAGCCAGCCAGTCATTAAGAACGCTAGTTTTATTTAACCAAGATAAAAGTCTACATTAGCGAAAACAAAAAGAATGTGTTCTACTCAAAACTCACTTTAGCTAATTAACCCGTACCGCCCAGCCATGATTTACCTGTGCTTATTCCTCGTATATCCGATGATTTATCATCTGATTGTGAAACATTAAACAGTAATGAAATAGAAAGAATGTACACAACCAAGGCCGAAATTTTGAAGCTCAAAATTTTACTTAAAGTGAGTTCAATTATTTGGTACTCTTCAAGCATTATTCAAAAGGCAGTGTTTAACTCTTAGCATCTCGACTTAAATATAAAAACAAAAATTCCTGCCGTAACCACATTTTATGAGCATTTCGAATTCGGAAAAAAGAATTTACCTGGTACTATTCTCAAGAAGAATTACTTGTACATTGTAGAGATGTTTATGGACTTATAGATAAATTATCTTCCACTATTTGCCATCACTGGTTACCACGATAAATTTCAGCGCAGACTAAGAGAAACCTAAGTATGTTTTTCTGCATAAAGGTAAAATCATTGCTTCAATTCCTGTAACTGATTTAATTATTTTAAAGAAACACAACTAAACCTTGAATTTCCCCCCATTGAAATAAAATACAAAGAATTCCAATGGCATGTTTGTGGACATATTAACATTTGATCGTGATATTAACCCCTCAAAGTGGCTATACAAAAATATCCTGTTTCTTATAAGATCTAAGAATGAACACTGGATGAGGGAAAATGGCCTCTACGGAAAAATTTCATTCTAAGAACAAACAACGTGATTCTGCTGAGTTTAATGGACATTTACCGCTACTTTACGCTGGTTACACACACAGTGGATTTTTATCGCGCGGAAAATTTATCGCGCCGCCATTCTAATAGTAGTGCACTGATGTAAGTTAGAGCTTACACAATGAGAGGGAAAATAAACGCGCGGACTATTTACCGCGTGCGGTAGATATGCAGTCGCCGACTGCCACTATCGTCTGCGGAAGTTTCATCCTCGCCATCCAAGTAGAGGCGCACGTGGTCAAATGAGAGCTTACACACACGGCGGTATTTCTCCCGCTTTTGTTTCGCTCAGTGTGATTTTCATCTTTGTTTCTATAAGTTGGTTTGGAATCTAATGGGAAGAATGGAATGGAATTCTATTGTGAAGATATCTGACCTTATAGATAATGAATTTTTAATTGCATTAATCCAAAAAAGGCATGTTTTGTGGAATAAAACGCTCGACAGTTTTAAGGACAGAAACTTCTTGTTTCAGCCTAGAAATTCGCAGCGACTTTGTTGTATTGGAAGAAATAGAAAGAAATTATTTTGTAAGTTCATACTTTCTCACATATACGTACTAGAAAATGTAAAACTCATTAAAAAACGTTGAGATTCTCGAAGAGCCCCATTAGCACCAGAATATTAAAATATTTTACCTATATAAATATTTTAGTATACAATATAAATATTTTAATTATATATTTTTCCCTTATTTATACTACATAAAGGACACGCCAACATTATTCTGTTTAAGCAAAATATCAGATGCGATGAACAACTTTCGTTTCACAGAGAATTCTACATATATATAACCTTTTTCTTAATATTGAGTACGTAATCTAATAAGTAATTTAATTTGATTTGGGAAAATAAATAGCACATTATTGAAACTAGGTTGAATTATATTGTACAATATTGACTCGATACTGTGCAATATTGGACTCAATATTGAACAATATAAAAAAATTCTTATAAGTAGTAATTCTAAATTCTGAAGCAATTGCAGAATTTCGTATCATCCTTCTTCAACTCCTCAAACAAAGTATAGAAGGCTCCAACTCCTTCTTTTTTTCATTAATTGGATGAACCAAAATAAACCGATTTTTTCTTTTCTTCTTTATTCGACGACGGAATAACAATAAAGCTAGAATTTGCTCTCAGTTCATTTCAAACAGCACCAAGCAGTAAGTAATTTAAATAACTCAGTTAAGCTAAACTAAATTTATTTGATGATGAAACCACGCTGCCTATAGTCGATACAGTCAACAGCTGACTCATACGACGGAAATTTTACCGCCGTGTGTGTAAACGCTAGATTTTCGTTGAGCGGCGCGATACATTTTCCGCGCGATAAAAATCCGCTGTGTGTGTAACCAGCGTTATATTTACCGTTATTTAATTTACATTTTACCGCTTCTTAACGTTAAATCACGTGTGATGAAACAATTTTGTAAAGATGTCGGTAGAAAAGGTGATTTATTCCATATTTTAATCCATGATTATTTTAATCCATATTTTCCCACAGATTTCAGATGATAAAATCAAGTTAGATGTGGATGTCGACCCTGATGTAAGTCGGTCAATAAAAGATGAAAAATTTGAGACAACAATGAAATCGCTCGAGAAAAAGCATGGGTTAGCTTCAAAAAGTCGCATAAATATTCAAGTAAATTTAAGGAACATAAGAAGTAATGATAGTGGGAAAAATGCTACAAAACTCTTTAAAAAATATTGAATTAAGATCATTCATTCTATACCGAGGAGAGCTGACTCACCTTTAAGGTTTCAGAGTGCAGTTTGACTCTCCGGGAGGAAAACATTCCAGCACACAAATAGACATGGTTAAAACGAGGCTAAAATATACTTCAAACTTTGAAGGAAAATTAAAATTTAAAAAATTAAAACGTTACCAATTAAACGAACAAAAGATCAACTAATAAAAATTCGATACCAACAAAAATTTAAAATATAAATGTAAATAAAATTAAAAAAGACACAAAAAGTAAATGGTAGAAGTTATAGATTACAAAAATTTTTTAAAAAAATTATTCATTTTTCTGAAACTTTTGGTGTTTAACATGATGAGAAGTCATCAAGATATAATATGCATAGGAAAAGATATGAAGGAGAAAGGAATGTGAATACGATGTCAGGTTACTTTCGAGAGTAAAAAGTAGACAGTGAACCATTTTCAAAATTTAAATGACGTAAGCGTTTCTTTAGAGGAATAATAAAATAATCTTTTTTTAATCTAATTTAGTACACGTATTAAATGCTATTTATTCTATTTTTAAGTATGTTTTGAAAGCGAATTGTATTAAATTAATTAATAATTTGCAAATTATATTTACAAGTATTTTTAAAGATGTTTTCAAATTCCAAAGACTTTCAAAACTTTTTATCTGATGCATGGAAAAGGATATCCAAAATTAATACCCTGGGGTTTATTTTTCATGAGATATTTATTTATGGCATCAAAGAAGGGTGTTGCCATTGAGAATTTGGAAGTTAGTGCCATTTTAAATATGTAGATGACCCCTTAAGAGAATTTCAACCTTAGAATCTTTTAGTATACCATATTTTCTGTAAAACGGTATCTATAGTTTTAAGAAGCAATGATTAGCGGCGGGATAATGCTGGGTTGATCCATTTTTTAGCGACTATACATCAAGGCTATTACTTAGAATTGATAGCTCTGGCGAAATAAACAAAGTCTAAGTTTATACGGGTCAACAGAAAATGAAAGACAGAAAAAATCTTAGGCTTACTTCAAAAACATAACATGAAGAAACAAGGAAAATAGTATATTTAATGTTTTCTTCCCGGCACTTGACAACTCTTCTCTGCTACCAACTTTCCTACTTCGTGGGATATTTTATCCGCAGTGAATAATTTCAAAACTGATCCAAAACGAATGTCAGTAATTCTGGATCAGACAAAAAGACTTATTTGCGTTAATGAGCAGAAAAAACCAAAAATGTTCCTACAGATAAGTATTTCTAACATAGAATATAATTTTGTATGCCAATTTTCGAGTGATTTCGGTTTCTCTACATATACGCAAGATTTTCTTAACATATGAGTACGATTTTACATTTTAAAGAAAGATTTTTCTTTGTTTTCATTTATTAGTGTATTTAACAAGGATAATGCACAAAATGTATGTAATCAACGTGCTCAACTGTTTCATTCTGAAAAGATTAACATTTATTATATGAAGTCGTATATTTTTTTAACGTAAGAATTTGTTATAATTGGAAATTTTAAGGCAGTTTGGGGATTCTTATTTGGGCTTTTTACGGAATTATGAAATCAAATATGTTTCTTCCTTATTTTAATGTACAGGCACAAAAGGACAGATAAAATTTATCTAATGTCAAGGCAGTGAGTAAATTTGTCCCATAAAAAAATTTCAAAAAAAAAAATGTGCATAACATAAGGAAATGTATCATTTTAGGATTTCAAAACACATATACTAATTTTTAAAAATTTAACAAAAATAACATTGTAATCATGCAGATAAACGCCGTAAATCGTTATCTTGAAATTCGAAATGTCGTATGCAATTTCTTATTTAAAAAATAGTTTTTCTAAATGTGGAAGGAACAAAATTATTACGTAGTGCAAATAATTGTAATTATTGTTTCAACACACATTTTTAAGTACTAGAAAAACATCTGCGCATTAATTATTACAATGAATTATTTGAATTAAGTAGATATTAATTTTTAAGATTTAAAAATACGGAATTTTTTCCCATCGTAGTCCCCCCCCCCCTGCTTTAACGAATTTTTAAATCTACCCTTGGTTACAAACACTAAGTTATGAAATCTTAACAAAAAATAAAATCGTAATCGCATGCAGATAAACATCAGGAATTGTTATCTCGAAATCCGAAATTTCGTATGTAATTCCATATTTACACAATTTTTTCAAAATTTTATAGAAAAAAATTATAACGTAGTGTTACTGAATTTGATTATTATTACATTTGAAATGTTCTGAATGAACTGCCCCCTTTTACAATTACCTCATTTTGAGATCCTATCTTTACCAGATTTATGGAAATATCAATTTCTAATTGAGAAAAATCTGAATTAGGCCACCTCCATATTGAACTTGAGGATATCTCGCTGAGTTTTCAAGCATACATCTTTAGATTTATATGCGACATTTGCAACATACACAAATTTTCCCTAATCAAATTTGGCATATTTGTATTTGAAGTTGCGTCTCGTTCCGGGCCTCAAAATTATAAATCTTCTTCCAGGTGTTGCACATCCTAGTAAACTCTGCTTTATCACCTACTCTTCGTTGATATTGCTTTGATGGTTCAAACATGCTGCCGATAGTTTTTAGTTGCCTTTATGAAGCTCATAGTTCCCTAGAATCTTAATCAGCGGCAGTAACTATATGATGATGTGAAAGTACATGAATGTAGAAGATGATGACGATATTTTTTCTTCCGTCCAGAAGCCGTACTCTGCATACGAAAGCTGAAGTATGTGCACAAGCTGCTTATAAAGGTTAGAAGCGATTGTTGAAAAATAACACTGATTCGGGCAAGAAACGGACCCTGACCAACTGCTTCGAATTCAACTAAAGTAATCGTAAATTGAGTTGTTCGGTACTGTAGGTTTATAAATAACAGTATAATTTGCATTTGTTGCCTAGTTGCTCCTCAAAGTGCCGCCTGACATCGAGTTTTTGTAATAAAATTTTTTCTATGCCACGAAAATAACCCCACCAATGAGCATAAAGTGCCCCATTTTACAATCCGCTTATATTTTAATTTTTCTTGAAATGCCTACGGATTGTTTGCAAAATTCTGTAATTATATTTGGAAAAAATAAGTATTTATGCAACTTTACAAACGGGAATAAATAAGATTCATGTCAAAATGAGGTCTCTTTTTTCAATGATTAAGTATTAAGATTTGAAAATTTGTAAAATAAAGTGTTACCACTTTAAAGATTGTAAAAGTATCTATATAAAATTTTTAACATTTTATCAATAGAAAAGATCTTCATAGACACATGATAATTTCTTTAATATAAAGTCTGGTTTTTTATTTCTAGGCTGGTAAATTAAAATTAGAGTTATTTGCATCTGTAATGTATGTGATATTAAAGCGTGAATATTATAATATGGAAAGCTAAAAGTTCTAAGATTTTATTCGTACTTGTGTCCGATAGAGAAGGAGATTACGAACAGCAATGGAAGTGAAAGAAAGACTGTATACACTTTTTACCGGCTTATACCACGAGAGGAAGGTTCAGGAACAAAACCGCGGTGTATTACATCATAAGTAATGAAAATAGATTTAATGATTCATGAGAATAAATAGATTCGTGTCAAAATAAGATTTCACTTTTTTCAGAAATAGGAATGAAGATTTGAAAATTTGTAAATGAATTATTACCACTTTTTTAATTGTAAAAGTTTCTATATAAATTTTTAAAATTTTTGCTAATTTAAAGTGTGTCAGTATTACCTATTGTTTCTTTTATATGAAGCTCGAAATTTTATTTCTGGGCTTCTAAATGAAAATGTCAATGTTACTATACGGGGCAGCTAAAAGTTCTAAGATTGTATTTTTACCTGTGTTCGATATAGCAGAATAAGAACAGCAATGGAAGTGAAAAAAATGCAAAGTACAATATACCCTCCTTCCTGGCATCCTCACAGCCCACGAAATATTAAAAACAATAATGGAAATTATTTGAACAGGTTGTTTCATAGTAATCACATCCCATAAACCCACCCTGTTCACTTTTGGCCATATCTCCATGTTTGCCAAAAATGTATCATTGGTAAGACGACTCAAGGCAGGTATTATTTTTACTTGTTAATGTAACTAAGGAGGAGGAGATACAGAGAATTTACGCATACGTGTGACAAACGATAGCAGCGCCCTCTTATGTGTAAATTGGATTTAACTACTTCTAATCCTCCCATTCAGAACGAAACCCAACCTAAATGACGCCATGTTGGATTTTCTGTATCGATAAATGGAAATTTTATTTTTGAATAGAGTACATATTGTATACCTTATTTTTTATATATTATATTGTGGAATCATGACAAGTACATTAAGAATAAATTTATGATTTCAGCAAAATATCAATTATTGAGGATTCCTCGAGATGAAAATGGCAAATTAAAAATGTTTTTCAAAACTTTCATCAAATGTGATTTAAATGATTTACCAATTTCTACTACTTAAAAATATTATTTTCGTTTATTTACATGAAATAATGAAATTTGATTTTATTTTGTACTATTACGGTAGCATTTCAAAATAATTATCATATAGTTTAATTTGACAAAATAAGTATTATTCCTATAAATTTTTTCTTACCGCGTTTTGATAGATTCATTTCCGAATAATGAGTTGGTAATAAAAATGATTTTCATAGAAATTGATTTATCTTTCTTTATTGCTATCGAAATACAATGTTTATTGCTGTTATCGTTACTTCTTTGAACTGTTAACAATTGCTTAATTATTTAAAATGATTGACTTTATCTTGCCATATCATTCACCTTTTTAGAAACGACCTCTGATGGCATCTTCTGGTCTCTTATGACATCAACCAACATTTTCTTCTTCCTCCTTATACTTTTTCATTCGTTTTTGGTTAATATTATTTTATTTTTACCTCTATCACAGTTAAAACTTCCCGTAATTTGTATTTATATCTGGTTAAAGAAACCTTCTTTTACCAACATTATAGTAAATACGCATAAAGTGGATTTAAAAATTGGTAGCCTACTTTCAACAGTGGACAAGTTTAATCTTTATTCCAATGTATCACATCTATTACCATTGGTTTTTATTTCTAAAGTTATATATAAAAATATTTAAAATTGTTTTTCGGCATTAATCCAGATTTTTCTATTCTTTTCCTAAGCGCTGTACTTAGTTATAAGAGCAATGAAATTACATAGATCAAACGTGGGGTTTTGTTAACTGTACTAACACTGGAGGTTGTACTGCCCTAATTGAAGAACATTCGCAGCGACCCTTTATGGGCAAGAGAATTTAAAACGTCTTGCGACAGTCATTCCATTTCATATAGGCATATCTTGCTTAAAGATCAAGCAGACCACAGGGTTTGCTGAATATCAGACATGTTGATTATAAAAATGACATGTTTTATGTAAGAAAAATCCACAGGAAGCCAAAATAAGGGCAAGCGCGTATTTAATAAAATTTAAAGTGAAATACTATAGAATAAAAATCATAATTTTTAGAATTTAAAATGAATTTTGAATGAAATGACAAGAAAAATGATAAAATTGAATATTATTCAAAATAAGTAAAATTATAAACTAACAAGGTAAATTATTCTTTATCTCATCTTATAATTATTTTATATTAGAGACTCTGTTATATCAGTGACTAGTTGTTTGTGAAGGCAGATTTTTTCATTCGCGTATGTGTAGTGATAACACATTAGTACAGGTATTTATTGTTATTGTGCAAAGACCACAAATTTATCTTGTTTGTTTATTAATATTTTTACTGCAATATGGAATCAAAAATTATAATTACACAGACTCATCGAATATTTTGTATTCAAAACTTTCTTTAGCTAAGAGATGTCTACCGCATTGTCCTGATTTACCTCTGTTTGTTCTTCCTAGATTTTTTGAATTATAATCAGATTTTAAGAATTAAGCAGTAATGACATCGAAATCTTGTTATAAAGCCAATTCTCAAATACTGAAGCAAAGAAAAATATTCAAGGTGAGTCAAAATTTTGATACGACGTAAAAAATCTTCAAAAAATGTTTAAAGTTTTAGGATAACGAATTAAAAGTGAAAATTTAATTCCTACAGGAGAAACATTTGCTTAGATAAAAGTGCTTAGCACATAATTTTCTGAAGAAGAGTCAATTTTATACTTTTGAGTTATTTCTGGATTTTAAATTCTTTTCTCTTTTTAACTGATGATGTTCCATGTCAGAGGAGACTAAAAGAAGCTCAAAAGGTGTCTTAATTCATAATGGTAATGTTCTTGATTCGCAGCGACCCTTTATGTGCAAGAGAATTTAAAAAGTCTTGCGACAGTCATTCCATTTCAGATAGGCCTATCTTTGTTAAAGATCAAGCAGACCACAGGATTTCCTGAAAATCAGAGGAAATGAGACATGTTGATTATAAAAAAGGCATGTTTAATGTAAGAAAAATTCACATGAAACCAAAATAAGGGCAGGTGCGTATTTAATAAAATTAAAGTGAAATACTATTGAATAAAAATCATAATTATTAGAATTTAAAATGAATTTTGAATGAAATGACAAGAAAAATTATAAAATTGAATTTTACTCAAAATAAGTAAAATTATAAACTAACAAGGTAAATTATATTTTCTGTCATGTTATAATTTTTTTATATTAGAGACTCTGAATTTTTTTCCAGTTTAACTTTGTACTTACTATTAATACATTTTACAAAAGTCAAAAACGTCATTCTTATTTTTAAGAAAATAAACGATAGGATAACTGAGAATAAGCATCAGGAACGCTCAAAAAGTATACGGTATAAAAAATATTGATGAAAAACAAAAAAAAATCATATTTTCCCAAGTGATACTCCTGATCCCAATGAGAAATTTTCCGACTAAATTGCCGGGGACATATGGACCTATAAATTTCATTGTCATTCTAGTGAGCATATTTTCAATATAGGCCTTATCTTTAAAGTTACCTAACCTACCTGTAGTTTTTGTACTTAATTTTTCAAATGCGAAAAAACCAAATAAAAATTATGCTTAGAATTAAGTACTAGGCATTATTTCCTGGGAACAATCGTAACATTTTCATGCTTTTTGCATTCCCGGGACCAAAAAAATGAAATATTATTCAGAAAATCATCTCTCAAGAATGATATTTCACAAAATTATGTTAAAACAGCGCACTTACCACTATTTTTAAGCAGGGATATTATTTAAATTTAAATTTTTGTACGTAATAATGCTCTTTAAATTTTAATTAAGTCCAGTTTTTCGTCGTCGTATAATTCGCATCTATTTTTGTGTAATATCTTTATCTAAGCTCTGCACTTAACTATATGGGATCGAATGTCTGTAGCGCCACTTGACGAGCGGATTCCTGTCTTTAACTTCCGATATTTAAACCGCCAACGGTGACGGTAACTCATTTTGAGTTCGTCATAATATTTTGAACATTCTGGAAATGGATCTTTTTTGAAGATCCAACAGGTTTTAGACCAACATGAATCTGGGGTTTGCTGAATGTCAGATGTTTTCTCCTAACCCAGACAAGATAATCGCAAAAATGACTTTTGTTTTATTTCCACAACCCCAACTTTTTAACAACTTATAAATATGAAAAGAGGGTTATTTATTATAAATAATGAGGAATATTACTGATTGAAATACACTGTTTTTAGTTTTAAAAAAATTAATTTCCGAATAAAATAACAATGTTAAATAAAATAATATTGTATCAAAAGAAGCAAATCATAAAATACAACAATAAATTATTATGACATATAACTATTATGTTATAATATAAAGACTTTAATATCAGTGACTCGTTACTTCTGAAGTATCCTTCTGTGTGTAATACATTTGAATTTTTACAAACGAATGTCATTCATCTGTTAATGGAAACAGGTTTCATACGTGCGTTATTGGCATCGTAATGATTTGCAATTTTTTTTAAATGTTGCAGTTTTCAAGTATTATAAACTCGAAATCTTCAAAAGCGGACCTTAACTTAAGTAGCTTATTAAATGCTTTTCCGAAAAAAATACGACTTCATCCGTTTTGAGTAGATACGATACCGAATCAGTTAATGAAAAGTTATATGAATACTTTATCGCCTGCGAATTTGTATGATGCATTTTCAAAGTAATTTTGAATGGTAAGTCGTCTGCTAATTTATAAATTATTCAATTTTTTTTAAAGTGGAGAAATCCCTGGTTATTTCAATTTTAATTAAAACCACAGACGGGCTACCTATATAAAATTAAGTAATTTTGAAACTTGATTAATAATTAGCTTTTATTCCATATTAGAAACAATTTTAAGCTACTAAAATTAATTGCATAGGTTCAAATTAAATTTATTCTTTTTCAAATGTTATACTTCAATATTTGATTATGTATACTTTGCTTATCATGTTTTAAAGGTAAATTAGGTATTATTTATAATTTTGTATTTATTTTTACTGTAAATTCCAACCCGATTCAAGTCTTTCAGTCATACCATTCATTTTCATTGATAAAATGTTTTAGGCTCAAATTCATCCCTGTTTTTCAATAATGATCTTCGAAAAATTATATGAAAATTCTAATCCGTGATCATGTCGTGGAAATTTTATCTTTTTGCACGTTTCCTTTTTTTGAGTTGAATATATTTTAAAATTGATAAAAGAATTGGTAAATTATAGTTCACAAAGTTCAAAATTATTTGGATCTATCTAAAAATTCTACCGATTCTGGACAACAATTATCTAAGTGGTATCTTTCCAAAACACATTAAATTATTTTGGTTTTTTAAGGGTGCCATAGTAGCTTTTGCAATACTAGAACTACTGCACGTTTCAATTGCACCCAATACAATTTATCAAGCTGATTTTTTTTTCTTTTCGAACTTTGCTGATTCCTGAGAATTTTAAAGATAATATCTATAGTGATATACAATTATACCACACTTTGTTTATTTCAAATATTCTGGTCTATTCATAACAACATCATTATTAAAATTTAAATTTTGTCCTCTATATGAGCTTCAAGGACTATTATATAAATAAGATAGTTTATTGTAGATTAATCATTTTTAATTGCAAGACTATAATTAGCTTTACCTATTAGTCTACCTGATAAATTTCAATGTATATTTTAACAATACAATAACATTTTTAGCAACAAAGTTCTTTTATCCCGTCTTTGGAGCGCCTTTTTTTTCACCTACATATTAATGTTAAACCCACGAAAAGAAGTCAGATATTGCTTTGAAAACGCAAAATAATTGAACTACATTGCTGAAGTGGTCCATAGTAGCAGAAAAGAACAGGCATTCCTCATCTGTTGTGTCATAACAGCGGAAATTGCGATCCCTTTGTTACGAAAAGTTTACAGCGACTTTGGATGGCAGCTTATTGGTAATAAGCTCGAGAGTATGAAACGTTATTTGTTAGACACTCAAGTTCATTTGCCATAATATCATGTATATTCATAAAATTATCTAAATTAAAAATCCAGCTAGCTAACACGGATTTGGGGTTTACATTAATGACAGGGTTTTTTTTAATGTTCAGACATGCTGATCACAGAAATGGCATTTGTTTTCTTCCATCATCCACAGATTTTTCATACCCCAAAAAATTGGAGAGGCGACTATTTAAGAAAATTAATTTGAAATATTATTCAAGAAAATACATGTTATTAGAGTTTAAAATTTATTCCAGAATAAAGTGACAATACTAAATATCAAATACAATGAAAGAAGTCAAATTATTATTTTGTTATATAATTATTAGTATATATTATATACCTATTAAGTCACTGACTAAAGAGATAACAAACGTTTATTATTCTCATTTATATAAAATACACAGTAATTTATTTTGTTCATGGGTATATTTTACAGCAATATTGCACCAGGATTTTATTAAAATAATCCCAACTTATTTTGATATATTTTGGGTAAATCTGCTGTGAAGAGAAAGAACCGCAGCCTAAACGGTTTTATTAAAATCGCATGTCTTGATTACTTCGGTATGAAACTTGACGACTTTAAGAAACAATGAGCACCCCTTAAGCTTATGAAAATAATTTCGATTCATTTTGGTACATTTTGGATGAATCTGCTGTTTGGCAGCTTAGCATAAATGGTTTTGTTGAAAAGGTAAAAAAACTTTGGTATGAAACTTGACGTCAAGGAAAAGAAATGGGCACCGCTTAAAGTCTGTCACACGAGTTAAGCATATAAGGAAATGGACTAAAGATGAGGCCGCGGTGGCATAGTGGTAAGGTCTGGTCCTGGTTCGAAACCCGATTCCACCGAAGATCCGTCGTGTATGCGGCCTTTTGCGCGCTAAATCATACGTAGTGGTCAAATGCCCTCCCGTTGGTGTGGCGTGGAAGTTTGAAGAGGGGGGGTGCAAGCTCAGGTGTCGTCCTCGCCATTTGACCACGGTTCAAAATTACGAGGTCCATCTCAAATAGACGTCGTGTTGCTTCAAAACTGGACGTTAATAAGGCTAAACTAATGGAGAAGAAAATATAAGATATCTACTCATGTGGTATTCCAATGTAACGGCGGAAGCTAACCATTCGTATAGATTGCTATTTATGTTTACCCACACGTCATTTGGGCAAATAGATTCTTTTAAAATCTATCGAAAGGAAAAAGTCCAAATACATTATCTGTGTTCTTTACTCAGATACGTAGAAAGATAAAATGGCGTCCAGGAAAAGTATCAAATTTTCACTCCCCTTCATTAAAAAAAACATCCTTTTTCCCTAAAAATTACTTCAGGGTTTATAAAGATGGAGATTGCAATTAAACTAAAATAAAATTTACGTAGCATTCTTGAACTACTTTTTTATACGTTATTAAATAGTAAACTTCGGTGACCAGCTGGTTCCTATCATATTTATATTAATAATTTAGTATTGGCTTACAAAATCTTTAATTTGTTTAATGGAAGCATTATTCTACAAAAGATCATATGAATAGTAAAAAAATGAAGGGAAACGTTGCAACGAAAATGGATTAGTATTTGAGCTAAATTTTGAATTTTAAACAGAAGGAAAATGAATTTAAATTTTTAAGATTAATGACGTTAATTATTGATGTCTCCGTTTAACTCAAACTTTCATCATTTCGTCTGTTTGTAAATTTGTCTGTTGCGTAATCACGACCAAACGCTTTGTTCGATTTTCTTTGAATTTGGCATAAAGACAAAGGTTTCTTGAAGCAATGGAAAACGATGTATGTGTAAAGATTTTAATTCTTTGAAATCCTTTCAAAATTGAGGACTCTTAAGTCACTTCAGTATTTTGGAGAAAAAGTCACGAGTTTGAAAACATTTAAACATTTGAATTTTTATAGTATTGATGAAATATTCATTTGTAGTTATGTTAACACTGATAAAATCAAAGGTTTATAGAAATAATTCGCATTGAAAAGAAAAAAATAAGAGAGAGATATGATCATTGTTCCATGTTGAGAGTTCTTTTTTCCTTTTCAGTTCCATCAAATCTTCCATTTCTCTTTTGTTGAAAGAATGTTTTCGCAACAATTCTTGGCAAACTTTCTTGTAATAAAAATTTGAAAACTGCTTCCACTTTCCAGAGATATATTTTCTACAACTTTGTTCCTGCACATTTTTGATATAACTTCGTTAATAATGTAATTCTTTTCATAAATACAGGTAGTAAAACTTTTGCATAATATATGTGTGGCGTATTGTAGATTGATTGGTTTAAAACACTAAATATAGCTTTGTAAAATAGCGAATGAATGGGAACAAAGAATGGACCTTCTCGGCAAAAACATTATGACCTCTGGTGTCTCTGGAATCAATAATGTGCTTCAAAATGAATGACAGCATTGGAATTGTTTGAAAATTAAGATAATGAACAGGGGGAGACATATGATGTGTACTGTTTACGATCACATTTAATTTTTAAAAGAATATTGAGCAAAACGTGCCTCTCAACAATGCCGAAATATAAAATTTTATGACAAACGCTTTGCTAATTGAGGTAATAAGAAAGAGAATGAAAAAACTGAATCTACCAGCATTCCTCTAAGATAATTTATCTTATATGGGAACGTCTCAATTTCTAAATCAAATAACGTCTTCTGATAGATTTTCTTTCTAAAAATGGTAATAGGAATTGTCCGTATAATTACTACTTCACTATCGAATAAAATCGAGACAGCAACACCATTTTTTGATTTCATAAATAAATAATTTATGAAAAAATTAACCGGGGTTCAAATTTTCTTAAACCGTCTGACCGCTTTACCCGCTATTTCAGCTGTTAGAAAATAAGTCTATTTTCTGCTGCGTCCTTCGATTTCCGCAAGCTATTGTGTTTAATTAGAACTATTACAACATCGACTCGTATTCTTCTAATAAAGCTTTGTACAAACGTATTTGAACATGTTTGAGAACGATGCATCTAATCAGAAATTTTTTAAAATATGGCAGTTAGAGGGTCAATAAATATGTAGGGCGGTATTTGGCATTTTGCCTGTTTCGACATAGAAGGTATTTTCTTCATTATTAGATCGCTGAGATCTCTTCTCTTTTCGAGATGTGGGTAGAAGGTGTTTTATTTTGTGATTCCTAAAAAGCATCTTTAAAGTTACGATCATCATGTTTCAATGGATTATTAATCGAAACCTTAGAAAAATTTACAGCGTTCAAATTTTTAGAAAAAATTTAGAATTTCTCAGGCAAATAGAGGTATAACAACGTTGTAAAATTCTTTTTCTAAATTTCGCCCGAACTTGAATTAGCATTACAATAAAAACCATGAAATTTCAAATCTTTAGTTTTGTTTCATGATTGAAAGTAATAAAATAAAATAGATCTTTCACTGTTTTAACGAAAACTTAATATTACTGTTGTGATTAATAGCTATGCTGATTTTTTTATGATTTACAACGATTTTTACTTTCCTTTATGCGAAATAAACGAGGAGAAAGAATTGTAATCTTCAAAAATTCGACTTCGAGATTTTGGAGGATTTACATGTTGTAGTCAAAAAAACGCATTTTCGAATCATGGTTGCTGTCTGTGAACGCAGAAATTCAAAAACACAATGATGTATTCGAATGAAACTTGATTTGCGATCTGTACAACAAAATTGTGGATTTTGTCAAATTTTGTACGAAAATTTTGAAATAAAAGTCTTCTATCTGTCTGTCGATCTATTTGTGCGCATGTGAACACGAGAACTAAAATACTCGAAGAGGTGCATGGATAAAATTTGGTAATTCTATACTTTATTTTAATATTCGTATAACGAATGTTTAGTAATTTGTAAAATTTGGTCCATAATTTCATCATCACAGCTTTAAATGTCTATAAAATTTTGAGCGAAATCTGTTCTGGATACCTTTATTTTTTATTTATTAAATTGTGGAATTACGTCAAGTACGTCAGGAAAAAAAATCGATGATCTCTTCAAAATACCTATTATTCAAGATTCTTCGAGATAAGAAAAGTTTAAAATGTTTTTCAAAACTTTCATCAAATCTGATTGAAATATACCAATTCATAATATTTTAAAATATAATTTTCGCTTTCTTTTATTTGAAATATAATAATTTTTTTTAATTTTTGTACTATTTCTGTAGAATTTCAAAATGCTTATCATGTGGTATAATTTGACAAAATATGCATTATTTTTGTTCTCTCAAACTTTGATAGATTAATTCCCGAAAGATATGACTTGGTAATAAAACTTATTTTCAAAGTAATTGATTAATCATTCGATATATTTGTCGAAATACACTATTTATTATCATTATCGCTAATTTGTTTGATCTATTATAATAATTTAAGAGTCTTCCCGTTAAAAAATTGAAGGGGAAAATCAGTTTTTCAAATAATTAATAGTGTTTACTAACTCAGCCACTAATAATTGAGGAAGCATCGTATCATTTAATATAATCCTAACATTTTCAATCATTAAGCTATTGACCCTTTCAACTAAACCTTTCATTTTCGTTCATAAAACAATTGTAGGTTCAAAGTTATCCCTCTTTTCATTAATGATCTCCGAAAAATAATGTATAAACTCTAATTTGAACATTCTAATTGTTCTGCAATGTTTTGTCCTTTTGCTTGTTTCTTGTTTCTTTTGGTTTGAATATTTTATAAAGCAAAAAAACTATCTATATACTTAAGAAAATGAGCAGTAATACGCGGAGAATAATCGTCAATGATGATCAGCGAGTATCTGGATGCGTCTGAAGATAGTACTGGTACTGTATACCACATATGTTACCGGTCCCTTTCCATAGCACTATTGGCGGAAATTTCTTTGATTCTTAAAGCGATGCCATAGTATATTTTGCAATGGTCAAACTATTTCACATTTGAACATAGCACGATCCAAATTCCCAAGCCGAAAAACCTTTTAAATTTTAATAATGACTGAGAATATTAATGATTATATCCAGTGTCGAACAATGTTTTGGCATTTTGCTTCTTTTGACCCGGGAAGACATGTGTCGTGTCTGCGAGGCCCGGAGGCAAAAAATATTTATTACAGAAAATTAACCCCTCATCGAAAACTTCCAGATTCACAGTAGCTGCGTTATAGGTCATTTACTTGCTGACCACAAGTATTTCAAGAATTTCTCCTCATTTGTTATCTCAGAAAACATAGAGTTGGGCCTCTCAAACCCGATGCGCGTTCTCGCATATCTGCGTTGGATTGCTAAATAGAACAGATAGATCGAAACAATTTATCGATAATCGAATTACAAACCTGAAATGGAAATACTAGCAAAGCGATTAGTTGAAATATCAGCTAATTAAGAATCGATTACTGAAGAAAATAAAGAAATTGTTGAACTAGTTAAAAATCATAAGTCGAATTCTGAAAGGAATTAGACAAGCGTACACTTGTGAATTTAGAAGTCTCGAGTTAAAATGGTGTAGTAAACGGTAAGATGGCTGCAATTAAAAAATGGTGTAAAAAAGAATTTCGCAAAAATATGATAACTTTCACATAACATCGTGATGAGACCACTCGATTATTTTGGTGAAGCAAAAAATTGCTTAATGGTTTAAAATTTTTGGAAATGTTTATCGTTGAGACAGAAATGTATTAATACCTATATAGTAATTGTACAGCTTGAATAATTGTACGGAACGCGCATCCTCGTGGGTTAAGTATCCTAGTTTAGTCATAACAACACCGATTATGAACATTTAAATTTTGTCCTCTAAATGAGCTTTAATGACTAATATATCAATAAGTTATTTCATCGTAGCTCTATCATTTTATATACATATATATATATATATATATAATTAGCTTAACATAATTAGTCTAAATGATAAAATTCATGCGCGATCGGATACTACAATATATTTTTAAGCAAAAGAGTTCTTGTACACAATTTTTGAGCAGATTAGCTAAGAATGGATTTTTCGCTATTAAATCTCAATCAATAAATTACTCCATTTTCTATGAACCTTATTTTATTCTCTACATATCGGTGGTAAAAACACCGAAAAAAGTCTGTGACGGCTTTGAAATCTCAAAAAGGATGTTTTTATTTGCAGAAGTGGTTCGAAAGAGCAGTATAGATAAAAAATTTAACATGTGTTGTGTCAGGGAGTACAGCTCTAGCAAAGAAAATCAGAAGGATTAGATATTTACTCTTCTGTGAGATAAGAAATTATCCTCACAACCGTATTATGGGGTGCTAATTTCATAACCAGGAATCCATTGAGCGTAAAATTATGTAGGCGCATAGGAGAAATTTCGAGATAGCAGTTCATTAACTATGTTAATTAATTCGGTTAATCATTTTCTTCATCTGAATGAAAGTGTTCCTTTGATTCATTAACATCGAAAAACAGTTTTCTGACGATACAATAATATATACCAGAGTTACAGAGTGCCCCATTAAAGACAATTAAAAGCTACCGGAAGCATATTTGTACTTGCCAAAGCAACATGGACGAAGTATATGTGATTAAGCAAAATAGTTACTAGGTTGTGCATCACTTGCCATAAGATTCAGAAATTGGAGACAAGGAATAAGGCGCAATTTCATTAGAAATTGATAATTCCATAAATCTGGTAAAGAGATAATCTCAAATGGAGATACTTGTCCAAGGGGAAAGTTCATTCAGCTCATTGCAAATGTATTGTAGTACTTAAAAACATGTGTAACAATAATCAAATTTTGTTAAACTACAAAATTAGAACTTCAAAAATTAAATTATAAAAAGTAAGAATACTAAAACCTTAATATAAAACACAAAAAAGCAAATTAAAACGGAAAATACAATTGGAATGAAAGCAAAATGGAGGAAAAATGGAAAAGAGCCAAATTGGCGATTCTTCTTCAGAGACCACACGCCACTTTAGCTCAAAGCAGGACCATTAGTCAAAATTATTACCCTATGTGGCCTTTGACTAATGGTCATTCTCTTATTCATAAAATTTTTGTCCTGCTTTGAGCTAAAGTGGCGTGTGGTCTCTGAAGAAGAATCGCCATTTTGACTCTTTTCCATTTTTCCTCCATTTTCTTTCATTCCAATTGTATTTTTCGTTCTAATTTGCTTATTTGTATTTTATATTAAGGTTTTATTATTGCTTACTTTTTATAATTTAATTTTTGAAGTTCTAATTTTGTTTTCGTGTATTCTATCAGAAATAACTACATTTGCGCCTTTCTTATAATGCAAAAGAATTTTAATTAATTGTTAATTCAAGTTATATTAATATTTAATCTAATTTTCGTAAATTTTTATCAATTATAACTGTTTGTTAAACTACGTTATAATTTCGTTTCTTCAGAATTTAGAAAATCTATTGTGTAAATAGGGAATCGCATCCAACATTTCGGATTTCGAGGAAACGATTTCTGGTGTTTATCTGCATGTGATAGCGATTGTATTTTTTGTTAAATTTTCATAAGCGAAGAATTCGGCAATTTCATCACTAGATTCTATTGCAGAACTCATATTCAGGATAAGGTTCTTGTGTTCATATACTGTTAGTAGACAAATAATCGTCACTGCTTTTGATCTCTTTACATTCTCGTTCTTCTAGTTTATATTCAGATACATCTACATCGAAAATGGGTCACAGTTTATAAGTAGCAATGAGATGATAAATGTCATTGTCCTTATAGTTTTAACTTTGTTCAATTTCCTAAAAGGAATAACCTTCTCTTTGTGTAATGAAAAGCAGCATTAAGGATGTGTATTATCTCATGAGAGTTTCTGAAATCCAGGCTGAAATCGATTTTTAATGTTCATATTTTGTAAGAAAAATAATGATACAACAGAAGTCTTTTTATTACTCAGCACAAAAAGACGATCAATCACAAAACAAACAGCACCAACGCAACTAGCGAATAAACACATACACAGTTTTAAGGGTTTGCCGCCGACCAACTTTACGCAACACATCAATTCAGATCCAAGTAGAACAAAACATCAAATTTTCCAAAAATTCTTTTAAAACTGAATATCCGTCAAAATTAATTTGCGCAATGTGTTTCCATTGCTTTCTTTGATGAAAAAGCGATCCTGTTTTGTCTAATCATGCTCAGCTACCATTTTGTTAGCAATAAAAAGAGGTATATTAAAAGAAACCAACATCATTCAGCATAAAAACAGTTGGATTTGATCCAGTTAATTTTTAATAACTGGAAAATAGGAAATCAAGATTGGTAGAATCTTTATGTATATTCATAAACAAGCGTTATTTAACCAATCAATAAAAGCAGACGTCGTAGTTAAAATGTGGAAGTGGATGGAAAGCAGGAAACAAATTTAACCTATACTGCAAAGCATTATATTTTTTACCAGTATATATAAATAATAATGTTTTAAAATAAATGTTGAAAACATATCATGTATTTTCGCGACCAAAATATTTTTCGCTCAGTAAAGGAAAAGGCTTAATTATATGAAAAGGGCAAATAATGTTGTATTAATTGAGTCGTTTAGCTGCAAAAACTGGACATTTCCAAGAGAGAAAATTTGTCATAAAAGTCAGATTGAAAAATTGACTGTACGGCATTCGAAGCATTTGGGCATTGTGATTCAGTATACTATTTTTGGCAATGAGGCATGAAGAAGAGGGCAGTTTTGTTTTGGATATGGCTATCTTTGCTGCAATCTGATATCTAAATAAATGCGACAAATTTTATAGAAAACAAAAGACAATAATTTTCGGAAAATATTATTGAAAAGAGAGGTATATATTTTTACCATAGAAAATAGATTCAATCATTAAATAAAACAGATTCTCATGATCACATTTCTGCAAGGTCGCAATAAATATTTTCCTTGTATTCCTCGGGCTTTTCTTCCCACTCTTCTGCCCTTGAGCTTCTGATTGTAAAATGTGTCTACAGAAAACTTATTTGTCGACACTCTCTCGATTCGGTCAAAAATGCCTCTTCAGTAATTTGGTACAACATGAAGTTTTAGAGAGTTCACGATTAAGCCTGGTGTCAAGACTCTAAGCTTACTGGTTGTGATATTTTTCCTTTTATTCACAACGTATTTTCTCTCATCTGCCTCAGATTTATGAAAGAGTTCTTCTTTAAGAAAAAACAGTCGAAATAATTAGTTTATTATTTATCATACACAGCTAATTCTTTTTAATAGAAATCTATCTGGAGACATCGGCTGTTTCTGTCACTTCAAAATTTAATGAAAATGCGAAGTAGCATTATCATAAAATAAATTTTTAGCATGCATAACCATTGTCTTCTTAATGTATGCTCCTATGATGCTGCTTAATGTTCAATTCAAGAGTTCCCCATGTTTTCAGCATTTTTCTTATTACGCCAGAAGTTTGTTGCTTTGTTGTTACATTCTGCTCCTCTGATAAGCTCTCCTCCAGAACTTCTTGCTGTGAAACATAATGCAATTCCGTAACCTCTTCGGTGGTGAGTTCTTGGCTGTGGGCTTCCTCAAGCTTTTTGATATCATTTTCCACCTCCAGCCCCATGATGTTCGCCAAAGACACAATCTCGTTGACTACAGGCTCCACACATATTGTCTCAATCTCACATTAGACTACACTCTCCGTCTTCTTTCAAACAGACTTGAGGGTTCTCTTGTTGACTCCTCCCAGATATTTTCGATCATCGTGACCAGGTAAAGATGTCGAAGTGATGTTTCCAAAACCCTCTGAGAGTAAAAGTGGTCCCTTCATGGTCTCATGATGGCTCATTGATCGATTCAATAATATGTCTGAAGAAAAGTTTTTAAAAATATGTAATCTCAAACGTCACTAAGATACTAGCTTAACTAGAGTTAAAAACAACTGGTATAGCAGGCACAGAACCCGGAACATCCCCTCGCCTTGTCACTCGTTATGAGATATATTCCTCGTTAAGCGAGTCATTTTTTATATTTTGTTCTGTTTGTTGAAGCGTGTTTTACTGTATTAAATAATCATAGTGATTACTGTCGTGTTGGTGGTTACTCCTCAACTGAATTTTTCAATAACATTACAGAGGAACATCCAAATATGTAAATAAATATATTTTTAAAAAATGCTGGTACTGTTTTCGCTTCGTTTAAAACTGTCTCTTATTTGTCAAATTACAATATGTTCTGTTCATTTTGATTGCATGTCTTTCGATGTTTCAACCTTTGGAAAGATGCTGATGAAAGTTAACCTTATGAAGAATTTTGTCACTCCATTTGCATCCAGTCAATTAATTCCTGCATAAGAGACACGTGACCTTCTTTTTTGACCACTTCAGATATACCTCCAAAAAGTATTTATTAACGATATCTGAAAAATTTAGTTTCTAAGTAAGTATTGGAATTGAAAAGCTGGGATATAAACAAATTGATATGCAGTGCTTGCAAAGTCGCGGGAAAAAAGGAGCCAACTCGCATTATTTCTCCGTCGTTCAATTTTCATAAATGATCATGTACATATTTATAATTGCTCTAACTTCAAAATTTCTGAAGGAAACACACATTTTTCTCGATAACTTTGAAAACAACATCAAATTTTGTGTTCGAATACCAACTTTCAAAACATCCTAGATATTTTCTTTTCGAAATTATAAGCAAATCAAATTTTGAATATCGAATGTTAAAGTGAGATTGCGAATTTTTATTGATATCTTCAGAAATAAAGTAACTATTGAACTAATTTTTTTTATGTAACAGTATGAATATTCTACACCTTTTAGTTCTTTTGTTTTTAGTTTAATACAATTTTGAGCACATGAAATATTTTATCAAAGTTGATATTTAAAAAGCAACACTTAAAAATCTTTTACCAGTAAATGAAAGAGTTGATAATCCCATGTAAAATTTAAGCACGTTCGTACAAGTAGTTTTGAAGAAACATTAAATATTTTATTTCCAATCTAAACGATGCATAAATTTTTAGTGGTATGTTTATAAATTATAGTGGTGAATTATTTCACGAAAATCATTAATATACGAAGAATTGGATTATGCCAAAACCATATCGACTAACAAAGAAAAACCAGAAAATAAATGGAAAGCAGTCAAACTCAGAATTATTCTTAGCAAATTGTTAATGTTAATACACATACTAATATTTCATTGAAACAAAAAATATTCTCTTTTATTCGATAACGTTATAGGGAACACAAATCATTGCATTCGAAAATGAGTGACATTGACGTGACGTAAACAATAGGCTGCTGTTTAGAATTAGAATGTCATTTTCTTACATGACATTATACATAATATTATTCTCCATAATTCTGTATGTTAGTACCATAAACTGTTTTACATTTAAAATGATCTTCTCCACATCCGGCAATCCTCTGGTCTGAGATCTGTCGGATAAGGAAGAGACTACTATAATCAAGAATTTGTAGCAACCAAGTTAATTTTTTAATACTCTAATTAAAATATAACCTCGTCTTCTATGCTCGACAAGGATACACAACATTGTTTTGACGATAAAGAAAATACAAGAAAAGTGCGGATAAAAATGATATGTCGGCTCATTGATTTTCTGCTAATTTTTGCCAGCAGACCAGCAAGCATCCTCATACATGGTTTTTCAATACTGGTAGTTTTTAACATATTCACACAGTAAGCTTGATCACTTATTACGTACCAATACACTTGACAACACATTTTCCAATGCACATTTAATAGGAAATTACTAAATTTTGTTTGTGAATGATATGAAATTGCAAACATATTATCAAGAGGAGTTCTTGAAAATAAATTCCTTAAATATCGTATTAAAACCCATTTAGGTACGTTAATTAAAACTTTTGCCTTCTTTGTTTAGATCTGATCTAACTGTTAGTTTATTCTAAGATTTTCAATATTGCGTTTATGTAGCTTTACTGGTAATAAGATGACTTAAATAAACTATTTCAAATTCGACATATAGAAAACGTTCTTAGTGGTACTAAAATTATTATATGGAATTTTGAACTCAAAAATATATTGTTGATTGAAACACACAAATGTGCATGAAGTGTCCCATTACAGTTTACGGTTTCTTTAAATGTCTACGGATTATTTGCACGCAATTTTTTTATATTTGGAAAAAAGTACGTATTTAGGTAGCTTTAGAAACGGGAGTCAAAAAGAAGCATCACCTATTATACACAGTTAGGAATAAAGATTTGAAATTTTGTTTAAGAAGCTCTACCACTTTTAATGTTGAAAATATATCTATATAAAATTTTAAAATTCTTGGATGGAAACACAATTTTAATGGATATTCTGTCTTTAATATAAAGCCTGGAATTTTTTTTCTAGGCTGGTAAATGATAATTTCTGTTATTATCGTTTGTTACGGATGTGGTATGAAAACGTCAATGTTACAATACGTGAAAGCTAAAAGTTCTGAGATTGGATTATTACTTGTGTTCGATACAGCAGAAGAATAAGAACAGCAATGGATGTGATAGAAGCTGAATCCACGTAGTACTACAACATAAATACTGGAATTGATTGGATAGATTGTTTAACTGAGCCCATAATACTCTTCAGGGCTATTGTCTCCATTAAACAACCTGTTTTCTTTTATCCATATCTGCATATATACACAAAATATATCATTATTAAGACGAGTCAAGGTAAATATTATTTTTGACTTTATGTATCTAAAGGGAAGGGCAAGCAGAGGATTCACGCTTGCATGGGGATGAACGATAGCAGCGCTCTCATCTGTGGAAACCGGAATTAATTACTTCGAGGCCCCCCCCCCCGTTTGCACCGAAACACAAATTTAATGACGCCATTTTGAATCTTGAGTATTGATCAATGGAAATTTTATTTTTGCATATTATCCATTCCGGAGGCCTTATTTTATTTTGATTTATTATATTGTAAAATTATAACAAGTACGTTAGGAATAAATCGATGATTTCTGCAAAATACTAATTTTCAAGATTCCTCGAGATGACAAAGATCAGTTTAAAATTTTTTCAAAACTTTAATCAAATGTGATTTAAATGAATTTCAAATTTATAACATTTTAAAATATTACTTTCACTATTGCATATGAAATAATGATATTTCATTTTATTAATGTACTATTGCTGTAGAATTTTAAAATGTTACTCATATGTAATAATCTGGCAAAATATGCATTATTCCATTAAAATTTTTGTTTTTCTGAATTTTGATAGATTTTTTCCCGAGTAATATGACTTTATAAAAAGAATTTTAAAGTTAATTTATCATTCGCTATAACTGTCGATAAACGTAATTTATTGGTATTATCGTTAATTTGTTGAATTACTATAATAATTTAAAGGAGCCTTCCTGCTAAAAAATTCGCGGAAATCTGTTTTTAAATAGTTAACAATGTTTACTGATTCAGCTCCTAATTTTTAAGGCAGCTTCGTTTAAATGAGTATAATCCTAACACTTTCAATGATTTTCCTATTGTACCTTTTATTTTCGTTGATAATAAGTTTGTAGGTTAAAATTTATCAGTATTTTACAATTATGATCTTTGAAAAATTATATGTAAATTCTATTTCAGGTTAGTATATGCAGATTATTTTCTTTCTGCTCGATTCACTTTGAATTTTGGGTTAAATATATTTTAAAACCGACAAAAGCATCGATATTTTTAAAAAAATTGCTGTAATAAGCGAAGAATAATCGTCAAAAATGCTCAAAAAAATTTTCATTTCATCTGAAGATTCTACTGACACCATATATCTAAGCGGCCCCTTTCCAAAACACAATCAATAGAAATTTCACAAATTCTTTAAGGGATGTCATAGTGGCTTTTACAATAGTACAACTATTGCATATTTCAGTTTACTCGATACAATCAAGCCAAAAAATATTTTCTTTTCGAACGTTGATAAAACTTTAGATTATTAATGATGATATCTATAGTCTCAAAACGTTATATCTCATTTTGCATCTTTTAAATATCTTGGTTTATTTATGACAACATCAACTGTAAACTTTTAAAGTATGTCCTTTAAATGAGTTTCAAAGACTAGTATATAAATAAGATATATTTTATTGCTGTTTTCACAGTTGTAATTGTAACAATACAATTAGCTTTAACTTTCAGCCTATCTGGTAAATTTCTAAGCATATTTTGGCAGCATTTTTTGAGCCACAGAGCTCTTTTATCCCATGTTTGTTGCACCTTATACTCTTCCCTACAACCGGTGTTAATCCCACGGAGGGAAATCAGAGATGGCCTTGATGTTTCAAAAAAGTTATTTTTCTTTGCAGAGGTGGTCCGTAGCAGCAGTATAAATCAAGAATTCTACAGCTTTTGTGTGAAAAGGTTTTGTTCCAGCAAAGAAAACAGAATAATTTGATGACTTATCTTCCGATTTTTAAGGGTTTGAACTTGCTCTCGAATTGTATTCGGAATATCTGGTGTCTTGGAACAGTGCGTCTTCCTATGTGATTTATCTTTCTTCATTTACAATTCGTCATTAAATGTCCGTGTCTAACGCACCGACAACAAGAAAAATTGAACTTCTACGGAGTTAAAGCCCTCTGTGAATTTTCATCTTCTTCCTTATTCTGAAATGAGAGTTCTTATATATTCCGAATAAATTCAATTATTGTTCAGGAGATAAAGATGTATATCTGCATTGTTACATCGGGGCTGTAGACTTTCTACATTCTCATATGAAATTTTATCATCGAATATGTCTCTAACTGCAGTCTCCATATCATTTCCTTCCCGAAGAATCCACTAGACAAAAATGGGTGCTTTCCGCATTATTCAAACGAATTTTTATGAAAGAATTTCTGTTGTCTGTAATCCTGCCTTTGATAGTTGGTTGGAAGACTTCAGCGGTTTCGTAACAAGATTCTCTTGAAAAACTCACGTTCAGAATAATGTCTTATATTCCTCTAATTTTAGTTGGCGAATGTCAGAAATTGCTTATGGTCTAGTAAAAGCTAAAATTAGTTAAAATATTATTGATTCCTTTAACGGATGCCTTAGTCGCTTTTGTAGTGTTAAAATTATCCCACATTTTCATTTCTCCTGATACATTTTCGAAGCCAAAAACTCTTTTCGCTTTCTCAAACTTTACTAATGCTTTAGCATTTTGATGTCCATTATAACGGTACTAAACTGTTATAAGGCATTTTACCTCTTTTCAATGCATCTTTAGTTAATGCATAATATCAGTTTTTAACGTTCTCAATCTGTCGACTAAATGAGCTTCAAGGAATAATAAAAGCAACCTAAAACAAAATGAGAATTCTTTAGAAATTAAGATTGAGCAATGAATAAGTTTAAGGAATCCACCGGATGTACTTTATCACAATAAGGAATAACTTATCTTTAGGACATACCAGTTTTAATTGTTTAACTATTATTAACTAGCACTGTCATTTGACCCGATATTAAATGTCTTGACATATTTTGACAGTACATTTTGACATATTTTGATGGAAAGTCTTTGGAACAGTTTTGTTTGTCGGTTTTAGTGTATCTTTAAGTGAAAGAGCGGTTAAAAGTCATTCGGAATAAAGGTCAAATTTTCAAAACTTACTTTATAATCTGAAACCCGCAGAAAGGAAGGATTGGAAAGAGCACTGCGCTTTTCCAACCAGGTTCATCTACCATTTTATTAACATTTACATGGATTCCAATGAAGCAGCATAGAAACCAATCCTAAAAGAGAGACATCATAAATTATATGCAAAACTGGATGGAAAAATTTCTCGCCTTTCTACAACAAGGAATATAATTGTTCTTTATTTTAATCCAATGCCCATCTACTTATAGTATAAAAAATAATATAAATAAAACCTGAAAAAATGTCCTTCATCGTACTCCATAGTTATTATCTAAGCGCTGCCATTAATTGTGCCGTGTAGTTGCAAAAGTGGTCATCACCATTTTTTCAAAAGTTGTAAGTCTATACGATCTCTTCTACCTCTTGACAACACGGAAATGTTTAAAACCTGGTCTTATCCTTGTTTAAAATGCACGTGAAAATCAAAGTGTGCTGCAAAATTGGACATTTACACTAATGGATGCGGATTTAAAACCAGCCATTTACACATACGCCAGGCACCGGAGAGATAGTTTCGTGAAACTTATTCCAAAACGCAGGCTTTAATCTGTTAATTTGGACACTGCGATAAGTTCGAGTTTGCTTTTTCTGAATTTTTACACCTTTAAACAAGAGGGAGAAAATTGTTCAAGTTATTCTCATCAGGTTCAGTATGGTAGAAAAGATCCATTTGGGTGGAAGCCAGAGGCGGAAAATTAGCAAAAGAAGGCTCTATTCATAATGATTCTTTTATTTAAGTATAAACGTGGTTATGGAAGACGATTGTAAGACGGAATGGGCATAAGGACCACCGAAATGTCCGTTGTGCCTTCAGAAAAGAGAGGAGAGACAGAAGATCAGCGGCATTTGAGCGAAAAAAGAAAGCTGCGATCTTTTCCCTAAATATGTTCAAGTGCATGGAATTTCACTATTGTCTGTCCCAGAGACCGCCAGTTTTACAGCTATACGACTCAATTCTAAGAGCAGAGCAACTATTTAGAATCAAATGAGGTCGTAAATTAGGTACAGTGGAGGTTGGAATTCAGGATTTGTAAACGTTCGCAGCACCATTCGATAGGCAGCCAATAAGCTCTAATTTTTAAAATGACATTCTAGATACACTCCATTTCATTTCGCCTTAATATCGTGAAAATTCATATAAGCATATCAGTTCAAGATCAAGGAGGTGTTAGGCCAACAGTAATCTGGAGTATTTTATATAATTTTTAGTAAATCAGACACACTGATCAGAAAAATGGCATTAGTTTTTCCGTCAACACCCACAGAATTTTCACAAATCAAATATATGGAGAAGGGGCCATTAATTAAAATCAATTTGGAATATTATTTAATTAAATATCTTGCTATGAAAATTTATAAATAATTTCTTAGTAAAATGGCAGCAATAAATATAAAATCCAATACTACACTAAAAGAAGTAAATTTATAAAATAACTCGTTGAATTATAACTATGTCATTTTATTATTATGGTATGGAATGTCCTAGCAAAATTATGCCTGAGTCTCATTACATGTGAAGACACTTCTTTCTATTTGCATTGTATTGTTATAACACACAGTTATTATGATCGCTTATTGAAATTCTAGTGATAACATATGTTTATTATGCTCGTTTATTGATAATGTATTGATAACACATGTTAATTTTGTTCATTTATTGACATTTTTAAGGCAATATGGCATCTGATGTTGTAGTAATAACGTAATTTTATTTTGCTTCATTTGTTCAGAATACGTTGCGAGGAAAAGGCACCGCAGGATAACCGATTCTGTTAACATGACAAATCATTATTTTTTAAAAGATTATTTCATGAACTGGGAATAGTTACTGGCCAATATATATATTGAAATAATAGCTTAACCATATAATGTCCATATAATCGTAACTATAACATTGATAACCATATAATCGTCACTTCTAAGAGACAGTCTTTGGCAGGAACAAAAAACACTAGAAAAAATTACGGGCTCTCAGAATGAAAAAATGTGATAAGATTCTGAGTAAAGAAGGCATATCTTACAAATGTGGCAAATTTCAAAAGAAGTTAAATAAATATATTTTTAATGAGAAGCAAATTAAAACTTTAAGTGCGTTTTCTGAAAATCTTATATTTTGTCAAAAGCTACTCGCGCAAAACAAGAAATCTCAAAACATTATCTATATTTCATTGAAATTTTGTATCTATGTTGTTGTAAATGTAAGAGAGGCAATTAATTAGAGATATAGTTTTTAGATCAATAATTTTTATTTAGAGCTGCCAATGTTGATTATACATATGCATTTTGTAAAAATTTGAATAAGAGAATATTCGACTTTCCATAAATTTTCTGTGAATGCAAATACTTCTTAGATCCTGGTTCATTGCCTTCACCATATCTGTAAATGCGCTGTGTAGAGAAATAATTGAATATATTGAATTTCTGCTGGAGTGTTTTGCTTTTTGCTCTAATTTGACCCATTTTTTTTACCTAAATTAGAAAATTTTACTGAATCTCAAGTAACATAAAATTTTCTGACATATATTAATCATTGTTTTGAATCATATTGAGTCAGAAAATGAACTGAAATTGCACATTAAAGCGCTTTTTCAAAAATTCATTCCCGCGCGTAGTCAGATATTAAAACAATAATGATTTCGAAATCTTCAGTCACATCATACAACATTCCTGTGGAATTTTAAAGCTATGCCTTTCCATAAATTCGTTTGCAAAAATATTTTACTCAGGATTAAAAATATTCAAAATATGCTATTATCTTTTTGTTTGTTCTTTACTTTATGATATGTTGGACGTGAAGGGTATTAAACTCAAATGCTAGGACAGTCAAAATAAACAGGGTCAAGGTTTATGCGGGCCTCAGAAAAGAGAGACAGAAAAATCTTTGGATTACTTCAGAAACATAACCTGAAAAAAATGATAGTAAATTAAATGTTTTCTTCCCAAGACTTTGCAAATTCTCTCTGATATCAACTTTCCTACTTCGAGGGATATCTTATCCGCAGTGAATAATTTCAAAACTGATCCAAAACGAATGTGAGTGTTTGTGGATCTGACAAAAAGACATATAAGAAAAAAAGTTCATACATATAAGTATTTAAAACACAGAATTAATTTGTATACCAATTTTGAAATGATTTCGATTTCTCTCTATGTATCCAAGATTTACTTAACATAAGAGTACGTCTATACCTTTTACTGAAAACTCTTTCTTTGTTTTTATTTATTAATGTTGTTTTCATTTATTTCATTTATTGAAAAGGATAACGCACCAAATGTATATAATCAGCGTGTTGAAATGTTTCATTTTGAAAAGATTAACATTGATTATATGACTTTTTAAATTATTAATAATTTGTTATAATTGGGAATTTTCAAATAGTTTGGCAATATACAAGATTCTTTTTGGGGCTTTTTTTCGGAATTATGAAATCAAATAAGTTTCTTTCTTATTTTTATGAACACGCACGAAAGAACAGAGAAAATTAATTTAATGACAATGCAGCGTGAAAAATTTCTCCTATAGAATAATTATAAAACATGTGCATGACTTAAGAACATGTATCATTTTATAATTTCAAAATACTGAAATTTCTTTTCATGGTCACAAATAGTAATTTATGAAAATTTAATAAACAATAAAATAGCAATCATGCAGATTAAACACTGTAAAACGTTGTCTCGAAATCCGAAATGTCTCATGCGATTCCTTATTTTTAAAAAATGGATTTTGTAAATGTCTAGTTATTTTTCTAAAAATAAAATTATTATTTAGTGTTAATAATTAAGATTATTGTTCTACACAGACTTTTTTAAGTAAAACAAAACATTTGTACATTAAGCATTACAATGTATTATTTTAATTCAGTAGATCTTAATTTTTAAGATTTAAAAAGATGGAAATTTCTTTCCACAGTAGACCGTCCCTCTCTATTAACTAATTTCTAAATCCACATTTCATTACAAATATAGTAATTTATTAAGATTTTTCAAAAGAATAAAATCATAATCACCTGCAGATAAACATCAGAAATCGTTACCTCGAAATCTGAAATGTCGTATGTGATTCCTTATATCCACAATTGTTTTACTAAACGGTGAAGAAACAAAATTATAACCTAGTGTTACTTAATTTGATTATTGTTGAAAAGCGCATTTTTAAGGGCTACAAATGCATCAGTAATGCGCTGAATAAACTGTTCCCTTTTACAGGCATTCCTTTTGAGATCCTCTCTTTACCAGATTTAAGGATTTATCTTTTTCTCTCTAACTCAGAAACATCTGAATTAGAGCCACCGTAGTTTTGAACAAGAGGCTGAGTTTTCAAGCATACATCTTCTGATTAAGATGCGACATTTGTAACAAATAGAAATTTTCCCTCTTTAAATTCACATGTTTGTATTCGAAATTGCGCCTTGTTCCGGGCATTCAAATTCAAAATCTTCTGATAGGTGTTGCACAATCTAGTAACCTTCCTGTTTTATCACGTAGTCTTCGTCATTGTTGCTTTGGCAAGTACAAACATACTCCCAATAGTTTTCAACTGCCTTTATGAAGCTTATAGTATCGTAGAATCTTAAACAGTGGTAATAACAACATGATGATGTGGAAGTACTTGAATGTAGAAAATGTAGACGAATTTTTTTTGTACCATCCAGAAGCCGTACTCTGGCTGCAAAAGCTGGAGCATGTGCATAATCTAATGCGGCAACCTCTTTTATAGTCTAGTTGCGATTGGTGAAAATAACACTGCGTTGGGCAAAAGCAAACCCTGAACAACTGCTTGGAATGCAACTAAACTAATCTTAAATTGAATTGTTGTGTACTGCAGGTTTATAAATAACAGTATAAATTGCATTTTTTCTGGGTATTTGCTCCTTATTGTGCCACTCGACTGGGAGTTTTTGTATTAAATTTTTTCTATGCCAAAGAAAAGAACACCACCAATGTGCATTAAGTGCCCCATTTTACAATCCGCTTATATTGTAATGTTTCTCGAAAGGTCTACAGATTGTTTGCACACTCTGTATTTATATTTGGAAAAAATAAATATTTAGATAGCGTTACAAAGGGGAATAAATAAGGTTCATGTAAAAATGATATATTAACTTTTTATAGTCAAGAATGAAGATTTGAAAATTTATAAAAGAAGGGTTACCACTTTTAATATTAAGGAAAATTTTATATATAATTTTAAAATTTTTTCCACCAACAGGCCTTTGTTAATTGACTATTGTTTCTTTAATATAAAGCCTGGAATTTTATTTTTGGGCTGGTAAAGGAAAATTAGTGTTATTACCTTTTATTAGAGCTGTGATAGGAAAACGTGAATGTAACAATACGAGGAAGCGAAAAGTTCTAAGATTGGATTATTTCTCGTGTTCGATATAGCAGAAAAATAAGAACAGCAATGGAGCTGAAAGAAATGCAAAGTACTGTATAACGGCTTCACCACAACCCACGAAAGCAAACAAGTTTCAAGAGCTGAATCCGCGCAACAACACAATGCTGGAAATATACAGGTTGTTTCATGGAGACCATATCCTTCCCCTCTTCAGGTATATGATCTCCACTAAACAACCTGTTCACTTTTCTCCATATTTGCTAAAAATGTATCATTGTTAAGACGACTTAAGGTAAGTATTATTCTTGACTTCTTGATGCAATTAAGGAGGAGGAAATAGACAGGATTTACGCAAGCGTGTGATAAACTATAGCAGCGCCCTCATTTGTGGACATCGGAATCGTAATAATCCTTTTCAATAATGCAGGTCCATTATTCAAAAACGTTGTTGAAAAAAGTGTGTTTCTCCCAATCTCGTCCTATTAAACGACATAACACAAAAGCGGAAGGAGTTGATTTATGCGACAATTAAAGCAGCCAATTGTAGTATAGGTATCCGTTGTAAAATAAAGAAATTCCAATATTTACTAATTACGTGGATGTAACCTGGACAATTTCGTCGGAAATGTTAAAAATGTCTATTACTGAAAGCAAAAGAAATCTCTCTTGTATTTTAAAATTGAATTTGCATTATTTCTTTTACAAATGAACATTGAAAGGAAAGTGGAGATTTATCCAGATATAGATCAGCAACAGGAAGACCTAGTGCGTTCATTATTCAAATGCCATTATATGGAGAAGTTAGGGTCTTTTTCTAAAGTCTGGAGTTAACAGCGGACTGCATTGTAAGCATAGTTTGACTGCTTATCGATACAAAGTTTGTAATAAATTGAATTTCATTACTGTAGTGAAACTTTTGTGCTAGAAACTAATTACTGCAAATAATCAGTTATTTTTAAAAGAAAAATATCTTAAAATTTGATAAGAAATTATTTTTCTATTAAGTGATTTATAATTTTACAAAGTACTTCAAAACAAAAATAATTTTCTAGAGTTCAACTCTAAGACTCTCTCTCTTTCCTCGTATGTTCAATTCATCTCACTTAAAATCCATAATCTTATTCCGCTGACGTTGCGTGAACGCAACACTCGATGTTCCAAAACCTAAGACAATCTTTGCAAATTTTACTTTAAGTTCATGTTATATAGGCTCAAATCAAAAATTATTATTATTCCTATATTAAAAAATTCATCTCTTATAGTAGTGGCGTTTAACCCTCTGAAAGCCACAGTGCTTTGAAATCTATTTCTTTTAAAACCCAGAACGGCCGAGGACAGAAATGAAAGTAGGTAAACATTTCCCTGCCCCTTCTAGTAAGCAAGAGATCATTTGCGTCGTGGGGGTTCTTTTACCGTCTCCTTTATCATATCCAAACCGTTGCTGACTGAATAGGGGTCGTTTACAAATTGTGATAAAAATATATATTTTCAGTAAAATATTTTCTAAAAGCTTTATTTTTTACTGCTGTATATGATTATAACAGTAAAAGATAAACTTGATGCGAAAACATATTAGATTTTAATGAGTATGAAGGTACCATTTTAAAATTATTGCTGCGTCAAAATAATTTGATCATTTAAGAGTTTTTTTTTATTTCGAGAATGTACTCATCTAGATAACTCACTGTAAGCAAGTAATATATTATACTTATTAAAACCTAAAATAATTTTGATTTAAAATAATTTAATTAAATTTTAATTGTAAATAAATTTATTTCCAGAGCAATTGCTCAGATTTATTTATTAGTATCTAAAAGAGAATAAAAGTTCAAATTTGGAAACTATCATTAAGATAAACGTATAAAAAGCAAAATTATTTACAGAGAAAATAAATCAAAATTTGCTAAAAATTACAAAGCAGAACAAAAGAGGCGACACCGGACACAGAATATTTAGTTGGGCATGATATTCTCTTTTTAGGTGAAACTTACTATTTATAAATATTGTTGGTATACTGCTAAAAGTAACGAAGTCAAAACCTGTCCTTTTCCTTACAATTACCTTTTGAAGGCACACGAATGTTATTAAACACAAAATGTAATTTCTACGAAGAAAAGAAAAATGTCGAATTTTAATGAATGTAACAATTACACCCTGGGTATTCTAAACAACGGGAACTTTTAATTGCCTTATTCTTTAAAAAATTACTTTTTCTGACTTAAACAGATCTCTGAATACCTAATATCTGCCAATATTCAAATGTAAGATTTCTTTGAAATACGAATATTTAACTCATTCCATTTATAATTAAGACGGTTTAAAGTATTGGTAGGAAAAAGATTTAGCTTTGGAAAATACTTTATATTGTTACAAACACATTTTTCTAAAAAAATCATAGGATTTTATATTTTATCAGTAAGACATTTTAAAGTACGAATATTTACGTCATTGTATTCATAATTAAGACTTTAAAATACTGTTTGGAAAAAGAAATACTACAAACGTAATTTTTATTTTTTAAAAAAATCAGCACATTTTGTTTACATACTTTCCGATATTGGTTTTATAATAATATACATTAAAAAAATTCTACTCTGAAATTCATTAAAACTAAATAAAATTCATCAATATCAGCAAACGATATTTTGTTAATTTATTCCTGATATAGAACTTTCCAATATTCAGGCATTTGAGCAGTTAGCAATCAGAAAGATTAACGTAAATTAAGCATCTGCCTTCGAACACTTACTGGAGACATCAATAAAGAGTAACAGTGGGAGGGGAAACAACCATTGTTAACAAGATAAGATTGCTCCACACCGTTTCCCTACCCTTTTGAAAAGCAACCCAACATTTTTGGTTGGTTTTGAATGTTGTTTAATGGTGACCACATACCTCTTCAGGGATATGCTCTGCATTAAACAACTTGTTCACTTTTCGACATATCATAATGTTTGCCAAAAATTGTATCATTGTTAATACGACTCAAGCTAGGTAATATTCTTGACTTGTGGCTGTAACTAAAAAGGAAAGGACACAGAGGATTTACGCATGTGTGTGATAAACGGAAGTAGCTCCCTCATTTGTGGAAATCGGAATTAACTACTTCGAATTCTCAATGTTTCCAACGAACTCCAAACTAATTGATGCCATGTTAGATTTTCAGTATGGGTAAATGGAATTGTTTTGCATAGGATACATTCTGGATTCCTTTATTTTTTTTAGAAAATTGTGGAATTACTTCACGTACTTGAAGAAAAAAAATCGACGATCTCTTCAACGTACATATTATTCAAGATTCTTCGAGATAAGAACAGTAAGTTTAAAATGTTTTTCAAAACTTTCATCAAATCTGATTTAAATGATATACCAATTTGTAATACTTTAAAATATAATTTCCGCAATTTTTTATATGAAATAATAAAATTTTGTTTTATTTTTGTACTATTTCTGTATCATTTCAAAATGCTTATCATGTGGTATAATTTGACAAAATATGCATTACTTGGTTTTCTCAAACTCGGATAGATTAATTCCAGAATAATATGACTTGGTAATAAAACTTATTTTCAAAGTAATTGATTAAGCTTTCGATATAACTGTTGAAATACACTATTTATTGTCATTATCGTTAATTATTTTGAACTATTACAAAATTTAAAGGAGTCTTCAAGTTAAAAAATTGAAGGGGAAAATCAGTTTTTCAAATAATTAATATTGTTTACTAACTCAACGCCTAATGATTGAGGCAGCATCGTTTCATTTAATATAATCTTAACACTTTCAATCATTTTCCTATTGAAAATTTGAGCCATACCTTACATTTTCGTTTATAAAACAATTGTAGGTTCAAAGGTATACCTGTTTTCATTAATGATCTTCGAAAAATAATATATCAACTCTAATTGGAGGTCATGTTCTGCGATGTTTTGTCCTTTTGCTTGCTTCCCGTTTCTTTGGTTTGAATATTTTATAAAACGAAAAAAACTATCGATATACTTAAGAAAACGAGCTGTAATACACGGAGAATAATCGTCAATGATGATCAGAGAGTATTTGGTTCGTCTGAAGATTCTACTGGTACTGTATACCACATATCTAACCTGTCCCTTTCCATAGCACAACTGGTGGAAATTTCATTAATTCTTTAAGAGATACTATAGTAGCTTTTGGAATGGTCAAACTATTTCACATTTCATCTTTACACCATCCAAATTATCAAGCCGAAAAATCTTTTCAACTTTAATAATGACTGAGAATATTAATGATTATATCCAGTGTCGAGACATGTTTTGACATTTTGCTTCTTTTAACCCGGGAGGACGTGCATCATGTCTCCGAGGCCCGGAGGCAGCAAATATTTATTTCAGAAAATTAACACCTCATCGAAAACTTCCAGATTCACAGTAGCTGCATTGAAGGTCATTTACTTGCTGACCACAAGTAGTTCAAGAATTTCTCCCCATTTGTTATCACATAAAACAGACAGTTTGACCTCTGATGCCCGATGCGCGCTCTCGCATATCTGTGTTGGATTTCTAAATAGAACAGATAGATCGAGACAATTTATCGCTATTCGATTTACAAATATTAAATGGAAAGTCTAGCAAAGCATTTAATAAGTTATTTATGTTAAACTAGTTAGAGATCGTAACTCGATTTCTGGAAGGAATTAGACAATCGTACATTTGTGAATTTAGAAGTCTGGAGTTAAAATGGTGCAGTAAACGGTAAGATGGCTTCAATTAAAAAATGGTGTAAAAAAGAACTTCGCAAAAATATGATAACTTTAACACAACATCGTGATAAGCCTACTCGAGTATTTTGGTGAAACAAAAAATTGTTTAATGGGTTCAAAATTATTTGAAAAGTTTATTGTTGAGACAGAAATGTATTAATACCTATATACAGACGAATTCAAGTAATATTTGATGGTAAACCGAATCTTTTCATAAATACTTTGGAATCATTCATTGATTTTCTTCGTATAAATGCACGGCCGAGAAGTGATTATCTGAAAATAATTTTTTAATACTTAGTACTCTGTACACAAGCACAACAAATGTTTACTTTTTAAGTAAATGTAATTTTTTGCGCTTTTGTTATGAAAACAGGTTCCCGGGCCTGTGAAGCTCGCCGCACGTCCTTGAGTAATTGTACGGAACGCACATCCTTTTGGGTTAAATATCCTAGCTTATCCATAACAACATCGACTATTAACATTCAAATTTTGTCCTTTAAATGAGCTTCAATGACTAATATATCAATAAGTTATTTCATTGTAGCTCTACCATTTTTAATTGTATACCTATAGTTAGCTTAACATATCAGTCTAAATCATAAAAATTCTATGCGTAATTGGACACTACAATATATTTTTAAGTAACAAGTTCATTTACATCATTTTTGAGCAGTTTAGCCAAGAAAGGCTGTTTCGCCATTAAATCTCAATCGATCAATTACACCATTTTTTGTGAAATTTATTTTTTTCTCTACATATCGCTGGTAAAACCACTGAAAAAGTCAAAGATGGTTTTGAAATCCCAAAAAGGATGTTTGTATCTGCAGAAGTGGTTCATAGAAGGAGTATAGATCAAGAATTCAACAGCTGTTGTGTCAGTGAGTACAGTTCTAGCAAAGAAAATCATGAGGATTAGATAATTTCTCTTCCAATTCTTAAAGGTTTGAACTTGTTCTCGAATGAAATTCGGATATCTGTAGTCTCGGAGTAGTAGGTCTTCCTCTTTGATGTTTTATTCTCCATTTGCAGTCCGTCATCAAATGACCAGGTCCACCGCACCAAAAATAAGTAAAAATTCTATGTCTATGGAGAAAACGTCTTCTGAGGTTTTTCACCTTCTTTCTTATACGCAATGTGAGTGCTTAAATATTCTTACTGAAATTCATGAGATTATTCGTAAAGGTTATAAAGCTGAATTCCTACAGTGTCACATCGTAGGGGTATACATGATAGATTCTTATTTACAATTTTATTGTCGGATATCCCAGCTAAAAAAAATTTGCAGAAAATCTGCAGAAAATTTCTTTTTTTTTGAAGATTTTTTAAAGATTTCTGCACATTTTTTGAAGACAGAAAAAATCTGCATTTTTTCTTCAAATTAATCTGCAGAAAATTTTCTTCTTATATTTTTCTCTAAATATTCTGCAGATTTTTTGAAGACAGAAAAAAAAATCTGCATTTTTTCTTCAATTTAATCTGCATAAAATCTGCAAAAATTTTTCTTATTATATTTTTCTCTAAATATTCTGCAGATTTTTTGAAGACCGAAAAGTCTCTATTTTTCTTAAATAATTAACCATAATAATTAATAATTTCTTAAATATTTATTAAATTAATAATTAATTTTCTTAAATAATTAATAATCTTCTTAAATTATTAATAATTTCTTAATAATTTAACCTGGAGAAAATCTGCAAAAAAAATCCTATTATATTTTTCTCTAAATATTCTACAGATTTTGTAAGACAACAAAAAATCTGCATTTTTTCTTCAATTTAATCTGCATAAAATCTGCAAAAAAATTATTTTTATTTTTTTCTTTAAATATCCTGTAGATTTTGTAAGACTTTGCATTTCGTCTTTAATACAATTTGCAGTTATTTAGCATATTTTCACAAAATCATTAAACTCGACCAATATCTGCTGATTTTTTGAAGATTTAACTGCAATTTCATAATATCTGCATTTCTCTAAATACATATTTTGCACCATATTCTCTAATATTGCAGCTCTATTTACCAATGGATATAAAACAAAATTAGAATGTAATTATCATTATTGTTTAATTCTACAGCAGAATTTCCAAAAAATTCCCAAAGGAAAAATGTCTTAGGACTAAATTTTTTAAATATGCCACTGAAAAAATTAATTCTAAATTAATCTTTAAAATAAATATTTGAGGTTTTACCATTTTAAACTTTTACCCCATAATTTAATTAATTTTCAATTAGTTTTCCAACTGTCTTTCTGGCTAGCTATTTTCCTCGAAAAAGAAAGGAAAAGTGGAGCTTTCGCCCTTTCGATGGAGAGAAGGCTTTCCAGAAATATAGAAGGTGAAAACGAATTTATTGAAACTGAGAATCTAAATTATTGAACAAAAATATTACTAATCTCATCTGTTACACATCTCTACGACTTTTGAAACAAGATTCTGACCTTGGTTGATTTTTACACCACTAGATGGCGCCACGAGAGCCATGGTGACACTATAACTTAAATAGATTAATTTATCCCTATCTCGAGTATGCCGACATGGCCTTGTGGTTAGTGCACCTGCTTATAGGATCGCGGGTTCAAATCCCAGACAAGAGCTTGAAATTTCGTCACATTCTACATCGTATAAGTAAGTTGATTGATAAATTAAATTAATAACTAAACCTTAACTGTAGAAAAATCTGCAGATATTTGGAACATATTTTTTTTCTGCAGATTTTTTGCAGATTTTTTTAGCTGGGATGGATATGCCTCTACCTGCTGTTTTAACATCATTTCTCTCCCAGAGAAGACTTCCGAAAAAAATGCATATGCTTTCCTCATTGTTTAAACGAATTTTTAAGAAAGCATTTCTGATGTCTTCTATCCTGACTCTGGTTGCCCTGTCGACAACAACACCTACCTTTATTTTATGATTTTTTCATCTGAAAGATGTGGAAAAATATCGTTTAAAAATGGAAAGAAGTCACAATTTTTATCAAAATCTTTAAAATATTTTTTATCAAACGTAATTTTATGTTGAGAAGTGGTAAAATGAATAATGTTTAACCCTCTGAGCGACTAATAGGTCAGAGTAAGCCGTCTGAAAAATATATCTCTGCATGGTTTCCTTTAAGAAATATACCCCGTTCTACAAGATGTGTTTGAAAAAGAAACGCCTGAATTTTCCCCCTCTCATTGCTATCTGCGGGAGGTCTAATTATCCCAGCGGGGAGAGTCTTCCCCCGTTCCTTATCTCTAGCAGATCCCCTTCCCAGAGCCGCCGGAGGGGGTGTGAAAGATGCGACCGCACAAGGCCTCGCGCCGCTGAATGATTTTGTAAAATGAAAATGATTTCTGTTTTTTTTTTAATCCAAACAGTGGCGAATCCAGGGGGGCTATCGGGCTGCAGCCCCCCCAGAGCTGGCAGAATTCTTGATTTTATTTAAAATCACTGCAACTGTTTGTTCTTAACTACCCCCTTTTTTAAAAAAAAATAATTAAAATGTGACAACATTGCTTGACAGGCTCGAAAATTTTCCTACTTTTCTAGTCATTGCACTTGTAATTGTAGCGTTGACGCAGTTGAAAACATTTTTCATTGTATTTTTTTTTATTAAATTATCGAAAGTAATGTAGTTTTCTTTATGATTTTTACTGTCAAAGAAAAGAGAAAAGTCAGTAAGGTTAAAGTGTTTTGTTTTACATGAGCCATGAGGTTTGATATGCGTCACGACGATACAAATTTTTTATGACCTCATCCCCCCCCCAGACCCGAATCCTGGATTCGCCACTGAATCCAAGTATAAATACATTTGAATATAATTATACAATTTGTGCACTTTTTACATCTACCAATCTAAGGCAAAGTTGAGTTCTTTAAAGTCGCGAAAGATTAGAATATCTTACAAGCTACACATAAACTGTTACAAACTGAGAAACATTATTGACTGAAAATATGAAAAAATAACTAAAAACGAAACACAACGTTAAACATGTGTTTGTGTATGAATAGTGGCTATAATTTTATAAAGTGTCTATTTTTTAATTTAGTTAAAAAGGAAACATTTATTTTAGTTAAGAAAGCTAAGCATTTCACAATTTTGTTAGATTGCACTCCAGGCTTGAGCCATCAAGAAAAATTGTCTGTTAGTTTAAGATGAAGATGACTCTGAAAGCACATATATAATCAGGGAAGGTTTAAGTCCTAAACGGGCCTATAAACAATACAAGTTTCAGGTTCTTCCCTACTCAGTTTGAAAACCAAATGTTTTTCATTGTTTTTCGTACAAGCAAATATTAAGACAGACTGAAATTAAAAAGAAGTATATTTAATTTGCCAAGCACCTTCAGGAGAGTAGTTTCAATATCTCAGAAATAAAAAAAACTAAAATCTAAGGGTAATTTTTTTAATGAGTGGTGAAAAAATTGCAAAACTGTTTTACACAGTCTAAATAATTTAATGTAAAATTTCTACGGGATATTTTACTGCCAGAAAAACGCTTCCCAATCTGAAGAAAATGTCGTTCGCGTGACAGGAAGGCATTTCCCATCTTATGTTGATGAAAGAGAATCCAGAAAGAAGTCAAGGAAATGTGTTGTGTGCTCATTAAAAATTAACGGAAACGGTAAACCTGTGCTGAGAGAATCACGATTTAAATGTAAAAATTGTGATGTTGGACTTTGCGTTGCACCCTGCTTTGAAATTTACCATACGGAACCTAAATTATAGCATTTTTATTTTTAATCGCATGTATTAACTGTAATATATTTCAAAAAGAGTATAAAAAGTACCCAGGCAATTAATGTAATGGCCAGTTTTATCAATCATTAGTTCTTGACCTTGATATATGTGATTGATTTACTTCATTTCTGAATTTGTGAATGTTGGAAAATTTTTTCATCACTACAATATTAAAAAATGTTTACATATTATTTTATTGTTATGATCAAATCTGCATTACATAAAAGCAGATCATAAAATTTTGAAAAAAGAATTGACAGTTAATATTATAATTGTATAAATTTTGTTATTTTCAGTTGGACAAGTTTTGATGCATATCTTTAATATCAGTCTTTCCAATAAAGCTCACATTTTAAAATTCAAGTTCGATCCTTATTTTACATTTCATCTTTACTCTCTAGAATAGATTTTATTCACGATTTTGCATTTTATTATCCCCTAAGATACAATTGCAAAATTTAAATGCTGAATTATTTTTTTTATATTTTCAATAAAATTCACATTGTTTCAGTTTTCAAAAAACATTACTGAGTAATAAAATTATTTTGGCGCTTTGAATAGGACTAAAAATGTTTTTCCTACAATTTAGATCAAAATGCTTTGTTTTGTTACAGTTATATGTTAATTGGATAGAAATACAAATTTCTAAAATAGTTGTGGTGTTAAGAAATGAAAAGTTTAGAAACTTTAAATTATAAAAAAAGATTTTTATTAAAGCTTCTTCAGGTTCAGTTTCTAATATTTTTTCATCTAACTTTTTAAATGATTCTCAGAAGATACTGAGTAAAATTAGGATTCTGATTTTAAATATGTGAATTAGTTTCTGAGAAAAAATATTTTCTAAAAATGTATATGTACATTTTTTACAAAATTTAGTATAAAAATGTAGTATTCTGTTGCAAATTAATGAATTCTTTAACCCTTTCAAGGGCGGTGGTTTCCTTCCGAAATCTCCTGTTAAAGAAATATTTCATAGGGAAACTACCAATTTATGGTTATATATTTCACAACAATACATATTTTAATATCCAATAAAGAGACCTAATTGCAGTAGAATTTCTAGTCTTCTTTTGTCATGGATTTTTACGCGAATAAATTTAGTTTTCCCAAAGAAAAGAAATCAACTATTTTTCAATAAATTTCTAAAAAATAGGACTAGAAACACAATCAAAACTTATTACACTTTTTTCTACATGGTTCTTTGCAAAATGGGCAAAATAAAAAATAACAGAAATATGTTACTTATTTCAATTTATTCATGCGGTTTCAGGGATAATGGTACTATGCGGAATGTTTGCTACAATTCCTAAGATAATCAATATAGAGGTTCATTCAGAGGTATCACTTTACAAGCGTTTTTTTTTATGAAAAGAAAAGCTTATAAACATTTCTACGCCATAATAAGAATCTGAGAAAGATTTTCTCCCACAAGTTTCCGAAAAGCTGCATGAAAACTTCCCTACCTTGCTATTCGTTTTAACGATAAGGAATTCAATTGTTACCGCAAACGAGGTTGCTTCCAACAACAAGCGAGCTCATCTATTGTAAATCTTATCACGACCAATCTGTCACTGTCAACCAAGTCATCAAGGGAGGGGAAAGCAGAGGTGAGAAAACACGGATTTGCCGCTTACGACTGCAAAATTCAAACCAGGAAAAAGCTGGTTGTTCTCATCTTCAAGGCGACCGAAAGAGAAGAAATAACACGGTTCTGCGGAAGTCGGAGTAGATTTGCTTAACGTAGAAAACCGTTTGCTGCGCTCAGAGGGTTAAAAATACGGATATCAAAACAAAATATTTATATTTCAAACAAAAAATAATAAGTTTCAAACAATTTTTGCTTAAAAAATATTATTCCCTACTTTTGTCTTCACCCTTAAATTAATTAAAATGGTGTTTAAAATATTGAAATATTTTTTTTCATATTTATAATTTTCTAATTTTTAGTATATTATATATTTAATAATTCATGACCATAAATAGTGTGGAATCTAAAATTGTATATTCTCAAATTGATATCTAGACAGCCTCACCTCTATGAAATAAATATTCAGTTAAATTAATATGTTAATTTGTAATTCAGATCTCTAAAATTATTAAATTACTTTATTTTTTTGTGAACCGATAGATGTATAAAATTTCAGAACTCTAGCGAATCAGGAAAAGGTAGAAAAATCGGTTTCAAAATTCCATCCATACAAACATGAAAAATTTGAAGCTAATGCATTTTAAAATTGAATTGAATGAGAAAGAAAAAATAAGCATTTAATAACCAGTTATATTTATTGGAAAAATAAATTTAATCATTAAAGCAATTTAAGAATGCATCTGTAATTTGCCAAAGAGAACAGAGTTACACATAAAATTTGAAGAATAGAAATATGTATTTTTTTAGAGTTTGATTTGAAAAGTTTAAAATTCTGTTCATAAAGACGCATCGTAACAAATAAACATGAAATAAACTCATAAAAACAAAATCATGCGTAGAAGAATTTTTCTTGAAACAGAGATTGAACATTTATCGTCCTTCTAGGTGATAACTGAAATGTCATATTGAACCAAATGTAATAAAAACTCAATTAACCGTCATTTCAAAATATCCCATTAATTACTAAAAATTAAACTGAAATAAAGTATAAATAAAGACAGAAAAAAATGATGTTCCTATAATTGTATCAATATCTAAATATATTTGCTGGATTTCTTTCTCAATAGTGAAGTATTGAATCCTGTGATTATACATACTCAAAGCGCCACTCGTTGGGCTGCCGGCTGCCAATCAACTGGAGAAGTTACGGTTTGATTTTCAGTGGTGTAGCGAAGGTAACTTGAGCTCTTCAGCAAGGTTTAAGCAAAGGTAAATAGCGCACGGAACATTGCGTAACTTTTTGCTTCCCTAATGACAGTTAACTTTAAAAATTGACATTAATGATCTTCTTTCTTTTCTCCCAAAAGGGCTTGAGGAGCATTTTATCAAACTTGCACTACCGGTCGCTACGCCACTGGCCAATGGCGACATTCATTACTTTTTAGTGCTGCATAATAATTCTGCATTTTAAGTCAGCTAAGCTAATAGTAGTGAAAGATCCAGCATATAATATAATTCGGGATTTCCTGAAAATACAACTTGCAAAGTGATTTCTTTGACTCCATAATCAAAATATACCAAATCATATGTTGTTGAAACCTTGACTGAGAGTTCGAATTATTGAATGGGACACGTTTTCTAAACGAAGAAATAAATGTCTGCTAAGAATCTTGTCTGAAATAATTTCATTTGAGGTTCTCCATGTATTTATAAATGCATGAACTTAAAAACTTTCAATGACAACTTACTAAATATGATAATAAATAAAATAAAAATAACTTCATAAATAAAATTCCTGAACAAAAAATTATCCGTGGTGTAAATTTTGATTAATATATATCTAGGGAGATATATCAAATATTGTTTCTTTGTAACGATAAAAGAGGCCGTTTCCATATTTAGTTAGTTAAAGTCTCTATATTGTTTAGTCATCTTAAGTAAAACCTTTGCTTATGTGGAACTCTAAATGCATCTTTAAAGACATCGTAAACATATTTCTTGAAAATGTTACGAAGAACGATTCGAATTTCTCTGGATAAAAGTTTCATTCAGGTTTTACATCAAACGATGCAACTAACTTCTTCAAATCAGAAACGCAAAAAAGTAATTTCGGCCGTATCTGCAGAAGTTCCCTTCTTAAATCAAGCGATTCATTTGAGGAACAATTTGAAATCTTGAGGAATTATTTCTGTAGATGACTTTAAGGGGACAGTGGACCTTGAAATTGGCATAGATTGATCAAAATATAGAAACAAAATGTTTGTAATATTAAGATGTTGTTTATTTTACTGAAACATATGCACAAAACTGCATGTGTCTAAATTAATTTATTAAAAAGTTATAAGCATTTAAAAAATTAAAAGGGACCCGAAAATGTAAAAAAACATTTCAACAGAAAGGAAAAACGATTTGTTTTATACTTTAATTTTATTTTAGGATTAAAAATTTTATGATTTAACTTCTACCGATTTTAACTGTAACTATTAGCTGCTGTTTGTCGTGTTTGTTGATATTTTTACCCCATGTATTTTACGAAAAGTTGTGTTTATTTTCGCTATTATCACATGCCACAACAGCCTTCTTCCTGGTATCCCTGAAGGTAATATTACTTTTTTTACTGCAAAACTCTCGTAAGTACTAATCCTTTTTACTATGTGTGCTTTTTTGTTATTGTATCGTTATAGTAAATAGAAGAAACTGATATTGTAGTGTGTGATGAACACTTTTTAAACAATGAATCTATAAATGTGAGTGCCACAAAATTTGAAGTGTTGCTTTCTACATCTGCATCAACAAGAAAAGTAATTGAAACAATTCATGTGCCATTGTTAATAACAGTATGTGGTCTTCGCTTCTGTCCAATGCAATATGTGTTCTTTGGAAGTTACATCTAATTTTACTTTTGGCTTTTCATCAAAAATAGAACTAAAATTCAAAAAATGTGATAAAATATTTAGTTCTATATTTTCCATCCCTCGTGATAATGTGGACAAATGTTTTGAATCAAATGAAAAGCTTGTTGTAGCTTTTTTTGAAAATTGGGAAAGGCCACACGGCATTGGAAGTTTTTCCGTGGCTATTGGCATTCATGCAATGTAAAATAAAACCTTTTCAAATTGTTTACATAAAAAGTATGAAGAGAATCATACTTACGAAGATCACATTCTACGAGTATCTTGCAAAATTGTCGCTAATAGTATAATGATTTAACATCACCATCTGATGAAAATGATGGTATTATTGATATATCTGTCTGGTATGATGGCACATGGCACAAACGTTGACATGGAATTAATATTGTTGTCGATATTTTGACTGGTCCCGTCATTGATTACAATATACTTCCAAAATACTGCCCTGAATGCACTAATGCAAAAAGGGATCTTGGAGAACACAGTACTGATTTCTCCATATGTTACAAAATCCACAGGCCAGAGTACAGCGAAAACTATGTGGGGTCATCAAATGCCATGGAAGTCAAAGCTGCAGAAATGTTATGGAAGAGAACTCTTGAAAACCGTGGTATGCGATACACGAGTATTCTGTCAGATGGCGATACCAAGACATGCTAACATTTATTAGAATTAGATGTATATGGTGAAAGTCTGAAAATTACTAAAGAAGAATGTCTAAATCATGTGACAAAGAGGGCATATGACAATAATGTGAGAATCATGTGACAATCTTGGGACAGGCAAATTTTAATTTATTTTTGTTGGAAATAAATAGTTATTTATAATAATTTAGAAAACACACGTGGCTGGAAATTTTAACGCGTCAATTAAAAGTGAACAAGATAGTATGAATATGTCTGTAGTTTAATAAAAAAGATTAGTATATGATATAGAAAAAGCAAGTATCAAATGTGAGTGTACACATATATTTAAAATGTCTTTTCCTCAATACTATATTTTTTCAGATTTACGCGTATCTCCATACGTCTAAACTTTTTATTAAATCTTATAAAATGTCATTCATTTTCTGTTTTGACTCCATTTAGATAGTTAAAAGTCAATTTCAATTTTTTTTTGCGAATAAATAGTTATTTATATTAATTTAGAAAACACACGTGCCTGAAAATTCTACCACGTCAAATTAAGACTTTCTATCTAAACATTTTTTCGCTGTAAAATTTACTTTTATGTGAATAACATGCATAAATATGTTTATAGTTTAATAAAATGAATAGTGTATGGTATAAAGCGATCAAGTGTCAAAGGTAAGTGTACACGTATATTTAAAACATCTTTTTCTCAAAACTATGTTTTTAAAGATTTACGTGTCTTTAAAATGTGCCATATATATGCGTCTTAATTTTTCAGTAAACTTTATAAAATTTTTAGTATGGTGTCCTGATAGATATTAAAATGAATATTGGTATCCATTTTATGTTTCGACTTCATTTAGATAGTTAAAAGTCTCTTTATTTTCAAAAAATGAAAAATTTTGATGAAAATTAAGTAAACCATAACAAAAATATTTCCTTTAAATTAACTATTCGATTAAATAGCAAAAGCAAAATAATACCCTTTATGTTGTAAATGTACTTATGAGTAATAATAATGTAAAATGAAGTGAAAAAAATAAAAAAAAAAAGGCATACGCATAGAAGTTTTAAAAAATTAAAAATCATTTTTTTAAGTTTTAAAAAGTTTTTGAGTTATAATTTTTAAACATATTCCATATAGTAATCTTTCAATAGATATGTGCACAAATTTCAGAACTCTAAGTCAATAATTAAGAAAAAAGCTATATCATGTCCACCGTTCCCTTAAAAAGTATTCATATTATTAATCGAAAATTTCGATTACTGTTTTTTCGATTGAATGTAGTAAAGATAAAAGATGCCTATTTTGGATAAACGCCTTTACCAGAGAATTATGAAGGAAAATTATTTTTATGAATAAATTGTGAAATTGTTCAGATACATATGCTCTAAGTAAATTGAAATTTCAATCACATTTATTTTCTATTTTGATTTTCATAATAGGAATGTTTAAGATATTTTGTGTATTACAACTTTTTTGTATATTTTCAGACTTAAATTCCTCATATTTCAGTCGATACAGAAGAATTTCTGCATTGTCAAATTCATGGGGTTTATATTTCCAAGAAGCTGATAGGCAATTTCATTGTCGGGTAGGCCACTGCCGTCTCTCTCCAACTCCTCTCCCTCCAGATTTGGGGCCGGAGGGTTCCAAGTCTGAATTCCGATTCCACAGAAGATCCGTCTTGTATTGGGCCTGTTGCACATCTAATCATACGTAGGGGGCCAAACTTTTTCCAGTTGGTGTGACGTGGAAGTTTGGAGAGTAGGGTGCCAGCTCAGGTGTCATCGTCGTCCCCTGACCGAGGTTCAAAATTGCGTGTCCCGTCTAAAATAACCCGCGTGTAGCTTCAAAACGGGACGTTAATATAACTAAGCTAAACTCCCTCCGGAAGAATCCATCCGTCGAAAATGGTTATGTTTTCCTTACTAAGTAAACGATCATTCATGAAAGCATTTCTGATTTCCGATATAGTTGCTTTTTTGTTGGTTCAAAGACTTGTGCGGTTTTGACTTCAGATTCTGTACAAGAATTCATATTTATAGCAATGTTCTTATGTTAGTAAATAAATGATAGACAACGACTTTTGGACTTTTTTGTCTTTTCTTTTCTGGGTTAACTTCAGATTCATCTTGAACGAAAAAAGTATACGTCATAAAGGGCACGCAAAGGCTAAATACACAGACCTTATAGTTATATCTATTTAATTTATTAAAAATAAATAAATCATCTCTTCTATAATGAAAACCAGTACTAAGCATGTCCGTTAAGCAGGATTTACACGAAGCGAATATTTTCACTCCAATAAGATCACGCAGGCGTAGAAGGAAAACAGGCATTTGCAGAAAAACCTTGCAATGGCAAGTACTCGCCCGATGGGACAACTGCATTTCGCACTCTGCAACTCTTTTTCTTCTTTTGCGCATGAGTGATAACTCTAGAGGGACAATACTGACTTTGTGTAAAAAAAGGGTGCCAAACTCAAGCTCTAGCCCGAGCCAAATAAACAGGGTCTAAGGTAACAGGTACAGGATAAACAGGTACTGGAGGGCATAAAAAATCATTTGATTCCATCCAGTTAATTTTTTGCAAGAAAAAATCACTGGAAAGCACATCTTGTCACACGCAGCGGTGAAATCAAGACCAATCACAAGCCTATCAGTACCATTACAACTATCGCAGACGAAGTATGCATGCAATGCCTAAAGAATTTTGCCGCCGACCCACTGCGAGTGACAGAGCGATTCAAATCAACGTGGGTCGAACATCAAAAGCTACTTACGAATTTGAAAATACGTTGAAAAATGTTCCATGACAAAAAGAGCACTGCTTTTTCCGACAGTTAGTTATTCCAGTGATTCCGTGAAGCGTGGGAAAAGTAACAAAGAAAAAAATCCGAATTTCATTCCGTCCCAATACAACGGGATCTAATCCAGTTTATTGTTAAAACTGTATAATTATAAACATAATATTGGTATTATCTCGACTTACTGATCTGCAGAAACAAACATACCATTAACCAATTACAAGATACTGACTCCATAGTTCATATCTTCACCTTCCTCCATCAGTGAACAAAGTTAATCTTTAATTCATATCATTAAATTACTTACCACTATTTTTTAAAAAAATACTTTTAATAAATAAGATTCGAAAAGTCGCACATTAACTTTCTTTTTATTTAAGCGCTGCACTTCGAAGTAAGAGCTAGAGCGGAGCAAGTATAAAGAATAATATAGTGTGGTTGTTTAGCTCCCTTAACGGTGGAGGTTACAATCTTACACTTTAAATATTTCCAGAGCTGCACATTTGGCTGGTCACTGATAATCCTAACTTGGTTCAAGATCCAACAGTGACAGGCAAAGTTGAATCTAGGGTTTTACGAATGTCAGTTGTTTTTCTGTGAAAAAACACAGGGAAAGGGGGTACAAATGTCATTTGTTTTTATTTCCAGAGTTTTACCAAACCAAAAAAATACAGAGGCGGATATTTTTAAAAAATAATCCAACATATCAAATATAATGCAATTTTATTTGAATATTTAAAATTAATTTCTGAGTCAAATGAAAGTATATATAATAAAGTTAAATACTGTTCTAAAAGCAGTAAAATTATGAAATAAAATGTAAATGTCCCTTTGCTTGTGAAGAAACGTTTTTTCCTCTCGCACAAATGGAGTGATAAAACGTGTTTATTATTCTCATTTATTGATGTTATAGAGATAACACAAGATTATTTTCTTCGTTTATTGATATTTTTACAGGAATATGGCATCATGAAATTACGACCATTACCTAGACTCGTTTTGCTTCATTTTTACTGAATACGGTGTTAGGAAGTGGAAAGAAACCATAAACAAATATTTTAAAATTGCATCATTTCTGTATGAAGCTTGGCGACAAGGAAAAGAAATGGGCACCTCATGAAGTCTGGTGCACATGTGTTGTACACTGACGGAAATGGTATAAAAGCCAAATAAAATCTCCTCCATTTGCTAATCCATTGGTTTGGCAAGAGTCAGCCTGTTTTGAAGGTTCCAAAATATATTAAATCAAAATAAAAGTCTACAATAGCAATAACTAATAAAATATTTTGTACCAAGAAATCACTTCAGCTAATAGGCCTCTACCACAACATTCCGATTTAAATGTGCTTGTTACTCCAATGACCTTTTATCTATCATCTAATTCTAAAGAATTAAACAGTGATGAAACAGAAATCTTGTACGAAAGCCGAGGTCCAAAAACCGAAGAATAAAAATTAACAGAAGGTGAGTTAAATACAGGGAATTTTTTTAATTGACATTTTTTAAACAACTCAGAGCCATCTATTAGCTCAAATGCCATCAAATTTAGTAGGCGGACTAACAGCAACATGGGATAAAATATTCCGTGAAAAAAACACTTCGGAAATCTCCGATTGGGGGAAATGTGGCTCTGTCGTAGTCTACGCAACTGATAATTCGACGAATGAAAAACGAAGAAGAAATTTCATTTCAAGACCGATTTATTGCAGCAAATGACATGTCCTAAAGTGTTATAGATATGATATTTCAGTTTACCATAGCACTTTATTCAATAAAGGTACTTTCTCGGTGAGGGCATGCACTCCTTTGAATGTGACCACCCTTTTCGTGGACTACACTTTGCGACACAACGCACTTCCAAAACTGAGTTACTTTCTATAAATAGTTTCGTTCCAACTCTCACAAAGCAAAACTTTCAGCTACATTGCGTGGCTATTTTTTTCAAATGGCGATGGTGCTGTGGGTTAACGGAGTGCTTGAATTTAGTGTCCTAAACCTCTTAACCTTCCTATTGTTGGGGAGAAAGTGGTATTACAAAATCATTTCCATAGAAACATTGGAACCTCGCTTACAGGGCATAATTCATTCCAGGATATTAGTCGTAATATAAAATATTCGTTAAGAGAAAGAATTTGTACATAAAAATTAACGTTAAATGCAATAATGTTTTCCATGCCGAAAAAAATACTCAACAAATTTTATGTACAACATTTATTTAAAGAAAATTATACATAGTATTGTTATGGAGCCTGAGTAATTTTCATCTTTTCTTCTATCGCGGTATGAACCAATCTTGAATTCGAATTCTACTTCCAGAAAAAAAAATCGAAATAATTAGTTTATTATTTATGTTACGTAGCTCTTTTTAAGAGAAAGCTATCTAGAGACATTTGTTTTTTCTGTCACTTCAAAATTTAAAGAAAATGCGACACAGCATTATCATGAAATAAATTTGTAGCTTGCATAGTCATTGCCTTCTTAATATATTCTTCTGTGATGCCATTTGATAAGCCCATGCATAATTTAAGCACATTTGTACGAGTAGTTTTGAAGATACATTAAAATTTCTATTTTCGCTCTAATATTTTATCGCATTGATATTTTATCAAAATTGATGCTTAAAAAGCTTTGAATAACAACACTTATAAATTCTAACAGCAATCGTAAAGGTCGACAAGCCTATGGAAAATTTCAGCGTATTCGCACGTGTAGTTCTGAAGATAAAACTAAAATCATTAACATGCGAAGAATTAGATAATACCAATACCATATCGATTAACAAAGAAAAACCAGAAAATAAGTAGAAATCAGTCAAAGTCAGAATTAATCTGAGCAAGTTATTAATGTTAAAACACATACTAACATTTCATTAAAACAACGAATATTCTCTTTTATTCGATTACTTCTACTTATGCAAAAAAGCTTATGTGAATACTTATGCGTTATTAAAAACCGTTGCGATCATTATTTTGTGATGTTTGCTATTATGAACTGCGTAGTCATAAGTAAAATTTTGGTCTACCCGAATCTTAATTCCAATTTTTTTCGGATTGAATAACAAAAATTAAGAGAATAACCTTTTAAAATCTCAGTCAAAACATTGACATTATCCTCTTCGGTTGTAGTGTATCGCATGTGATACAAATGTTTGCCATTTTTAAAAAAAATCTGCATAGCAAATAAATTCCGAAAACCTATTGTATCACATGCGATACGTAATGAAATACCTTGCCTAATTTTCTAGCCCACAAATGGCGATCGTTGTCCACGATTGTGATTTCAAAGCGCGTTTCTTCAAAAGAACAACATGGCTTTTCCATTACTTAATTACAAATACTGCACTAATTTTAAATATACCTCTTCTTTCATTATGTTTTAGTTAAGAATTTACAGTAATTAAAGTTAATTTCTGTGTGAGATTAAATAAAACTAACGATAAACTTTTTTGTATCACATGTGATACAATGGGAATCAATCACATCTGGGAATATGTTCTAAGTTGTTTTTATTTTTATCATTTACTTAGATTTTGAAGGATGTTTTTCATAATTTATTTTGTCATAATAGGCAATTGAAGTTTTTTTATTCAAACTTTTGAACGTTATCTGTCTTATTTTTTATCAGATTTTTTTTATTGAAATATTTGACTCCTGATGAAATTTTGGAGGCCCTGAATTGCAATGATTCTTATTTAAGTTCTTTGTCAGATGAAGATGATAATTATCAGATTAATGACAATTTGAGTGACTGTAATGATGAGGCTGACGATTAAGATGAACGAGATCAAACTTCCGCTTATCCACTTATGCAAAAAAGCTTATGTGAATACTTATGCGTTATTAAATCCCTTTGTGATCATTATTTTGTGATACTTGGTTATTATGATCTGCCTACTCATAAGTAAAAATTTGGTTCGTCCGGTCATTTAATTACATTTTTGTTCGGATTGAATAAAAAAAAATTAAGAGAATAACCTTATAAAATCTGAGTCAAAACTTCGACATTATCCTTTTCGTTCTAGTGTATCACGTGTGGTACAAATGTTTGTAATTTTTTTGCATGGCAAATAAATTCCGAAAACCTATTGTATCACATGCGATACGTAATGAAATAGCTCGATTAATTTTTTCTTCTAGTCAACAGATGGCGTTACTTTTCCACGAGTGTGATTTCAAAGAGCAAGAACGACACCCATGGTCAAAGAAGGAACATTTTCGCCTTGCTGGAGGGAACTTTTTTTCCTGCGGCAGCAAGAAACTCAAAGTTTCAAGTAAAGGCCTGTGCCCTTTCTCTCTGTCTTTGTAAGGGGGTCACAACCAGACAAACTGGCAACTTGACAACTGGACAGAGAACTAGCCAATCCCGTAATGTTTAGTGAGCCACTGAAGACTTATTCTCAGATTCTTTTTTATTTGCACAGCAGATCGAACCAATCTACCTCTTAAACTAAATTTTTTAAATGGTCATTTTTGCGCCCCAGTTCTGCCTGCGCCATTGGCGGAAGCCAATCTCGCCACTCACTCTGTACGGACCTGTTCATTAATTACAATTATTGAACTAATTTTAAAATATACCTTTTCTTTTGTTATGTATTAGTTACTCATTTACAGTAACTAAAGTTATTTTCTGTGTGAGATTAAATCATACTAACTTGTTAAACTTTTTTGCATCACTTGTGATACAATGAAATTCAATCACATCTGGGAATGTGTTCTAAGTTGTTTTTGTTTCCATCGTTTCATTAGATTTTGAAGAACGTTTTTCATCATTTATTTAGTCAAAATATACAGTTGAAGTTTCTGTTTTAAATTTTTGCACGTTTTTCTTTCTTAATTTTTTTATCTGATTACTGTTTTTTCTTTAGTGAAATATTTGACTCCTGATGAATTTTAGAGACTCTGAATTGCAATGATTCTGATTTAAGTTTTTTGTCAGATGAAGATAATAATTATCAGATGGATGACAATTTGAGTGACTGTAATGACGATGATGATGATGATGACAATGATCGATTCAAACTGACGAAAAGATTTCTGTTCAACAGAGAGTTTTCAGAATATGTTTCAAAACTTTTCATGGAAATGTAAAGTAATAATAGTATTGTACATACAACGAATTAATAACCTAGAAATATGCTTATTTTTCATGAAGCCCTTTTCATTTATTGTATCGTGTGAATAAACAAGATAAAAAAGCAAGGAAACAGCTCTTCCTTAAATTTAAGACTTTCTGATTTTGACTTGTCTTGTTCCTGATGTATCACATATGATACATGCCCCCTATCCTTCCTAAATTTTAAGAAAAAATTTAAATGTCACTTTTCTACAACAAAGTATTCTAAATGATTACTTAAGTAACTTCTTTAAAGTATAAGACTTTTATTTTTGTTTCGGGTCTGATATGGGGTGAGATATTGGATGTCTTGTTGTTTTGTTTCTACGCATGGCTGAGATTATCCATTTGAAACTTGCTAAGGAAATTTCCCTGGCCATAATTACCCGTTTACGACGTTATTGTCTTTTTCCAACAAATGCTACTTTTTCTAACACTTATAATTACAAAATGCACTTATATTTCGAAAAGGTATAATTTGTCAAAATTTCTTTTTATATATATTCAATTGAAAGGTATTTTGGTCAGTATGTTGGGTAAGTTTAATTTTACAGAAATATGATAAGAGAAAAGATACGATTATCAAAAAACATAATTTACAAACAAATATCGCGTATATATTATGCTTAGTTGTTCAAATATCCTCAAAATTTTTCAGAACTATTTAGCTTTTTGTCTTTCACAATGTTAATTTGGAAAAGCATTTTAGCAACAAACTTCATACAATAAATGGTTTTACTAGAATCCGGCTCTTCGCCAATCTTACCCTTCGAGTAATCCGGCGTTTTCAGATGATCATGTAGGGATAGTTACAGGGAAAAGATGACATTGCATTCGAAAATGAGTAAAATTGACGTGACGTAAATAATAGGTTGCTATTTTCTTATATTGAAATTATGCATAATAATATTCTACTTAGTTCTGTATGTTAGTACAATAAACTGTTTTGCATTTAAAATGAACGTCTACACATCCTCTGGTCTGAGAACTGTAGGATTAGTAAGAGACTGCTACAATCAAAAATTTGTAACAATCAATTAAGTTCTATAATCCTCTCTAATCAAGATATGAGTTCTTCTTCTATGCTCGACAAGGATACACAACGTTTTTTGACGATAAAGAGAATAGAGGAAAAGCACAGATTAAAATTATTTATCTGCTCATTAACTTTCTGCACATTTTTGGCAGCAGACCATCATGCATCCTCATACATGGTTTTCAAATACTGGTAGTTTGTAACATATTCACACAGTAAGCTTGATCACTTATTACGTATTAATAAACTTGACAAAATATTTTCCAATGTACATTTAATAGGAAATTACTAAATTTTGTTTGTGAATGATATGGAAATGAAAACATAATATCAAGAGAAGTTCTTGGAGATAAATTCTATAATTTTCCTATTAAAAACCATTTAGATACGCTATTTAAAACTTAACCCTCTTTGTCTAAATCTGACATAACTGTCAGTTTATTTTAAGATTTTCAATATTGCGTTTATGTAGCTCTACTGGTAATAAGATGTCTTAAATAATCTATTTCAAATTCGACATCTCTAAAACTTTTTTATTGTACTAAAATTATTATATGGAATTTTGAACTAAAAAATTATTGTTGATTGCGAAACCCACAAATGTGAATAAAGTGCCCCATTTTACAATCCGCTTACATTTCAAGAAACCTTGAAATGACTACGGATTATTTGCACACTCTATTTTATATTTGAAAAAAGTTCATCTTTCAGTAGCTTTTGAAACGGGAACAGATAAGCTTCATGTTAAAATGAGACCTCACCTATTGCATAGCTAGGAATAAAGATTTGAATATTTAAAAAGGATGTTTTACCACTTTTAATTTTGAAAAAGCCTATATATAAAATTTAAAATTTTTTCAAACACATTCCGAAACCAAATTTTCTTTTTGTTCCTGTAATATAAAGCCTGGAATTTTATTCCTTGGCTGGTAAATGAAAATATGTGTTATTATCATTTGTTACGGATGTGATATGAGAACGCCAATAATACAATATGGGAAATATAAAAGTTCTAAGATAGATTTATTACTTGTGTTCGATACAGCAGAAGAATAAGAACAGCAATAGAATTTAAAGAATTTTCTAAGTAATGTATACCCTTCTCCCCAACTTCCTCATAGAGCAGGACAGAAAGCAAGTTTCAGGAGTTGAATCCACGTAGCACTACAACATCCATATTGAAAATTGTTGGACAGATTGTTTAATGGAGCCCATAATCCTCTTCAGGGCTATTTTCTCCATTAAACAACCTGTTCACTTGTATGCATATTTGCCAAAAATATATCATTGTTAAGACGAGACAAGGTAGATATTATTTTTGACTTTATGTATCTAAAGAGCAGGGCAAGTGGAGTATTCGCACTTGCATTAGGATAAACGATAGCCGCGCTCTCATCTATGGAAATTGGAGCTAATAACTTCGAGTTCGAAACTAAATGATGCCATGTTGAATCTTTGGTATGGATCAATGGAAATTCTATTTTTACCTATTGTACCTTCCGGATGCCTTATTTTATTTTGACTTATGATATTCTGGATTTATGACAAGTACGTTAGGAATAAATCGATGCTCTATGCAAAATACTAATTTTCAAGATTCCTCGAGATGGAAAAGATAAGTTTAAAGTTTGTTCAAAACTTTCATCAAATGTGATTTAAATGAATTCAAAATTTGTAATATTTTAAAATATTACTTTCTCTATTGCATATGAATTAATGAAATTTCATTTTATTTTTGCACTGCAGCTGTAGTATTTTAAAATGTATATCATATGAAATAATCTGACAAAATATGCATTATTCCTTTAAAATTTTTGTTCTTCAGAATTTTGATAGATTTATTCACGAGTAATATGACTTATTAATAAAAATTAATTTAAAAAAAATTATTTATCATTCGCCATTTCTGTCGATAAACTTAATTTTATTGGTATGATCGTTACTGGTTTTGAATCACTATAATAATTTAAAGGATCCTTCCCGCTAAAAAATTAAGCGGAAATCTGTATTTAAATTAGTTAACAGTGTTCACTGATTCACCAACTAATTATTAAGGCAGCTTCGTTTCACATTTAATATAATCCTAACACTTTCAATGATTGTCCTATTGTACCATTCATTTTCGTTGATAATAAGTTTGTAGGTTCAAATTTATCCCTATTTTTCAATTATGATCTTTGAAAAATTATATGTAAACTCTATTCCACGGTTAATTTACGCAGAATTTTTTTTCTGTTAACTAGTTTTCTTTTACTTTTTGGGTTAAATATATTTTAAAACTACCTGAGCATCGTTATATTTTTTAAAAAATATGCGCGTGATCACGCTGTGAACAATCGCCAACAATGCTCAAAAATATTTGGTTCCATCTAAAGATTTTACTGGTACTGAACACTATATATTTAAGAGGTCTCTTTCCAAAGCACAATTAGTAGAAAGTTCATAGATTCTTTAAAGAATGATATAGTTGCCTTTACAATGGTAAAACTATTGCATATTTCAATTTACTCGATATCAAGCCAAAAAATCTTTTCATTTCGAACTTTAATAATGCTTCAGAATGATGCCTATAGTATAAAAACATTATGTCTCATTTTGAATCTTTTAAATATCCTGGTTTATTTATGACAATATCAACTGTAAACATTTAAATTATATCGTTTAAATTAGCTTCAAGTACTAAAATATAAATAAGATATTGCATTATAGTTTTACCAGTTGTATTAACTTTACCCTTGAGTGCATCTGATAAATTTCTATGCATATTTTGACAGCATTTTTTAAAGCAAGAGTGGAGTGTTCTGTTACCATATCTTTGGTGCACCTTATTTTCTTCTCTATAACCTGTGTTAATCCTACGGAGAGAACTCAGAGGTTGAAATTACAAAAAAATTGTTTTTCTTTCGAGAGGTGGTCCTTCGCACCAGTATAGATCAAGAATTCTACAGCTCTTGTATCAGAAAGTATAGTTCCATCAAAGAAAGCGGAAGGATTTGATGACTTCTATTCCGATTTTTAATTTGCTCGCGAATTAAATTCGGAATCTCTGATGTCTTGGAACATTCCGTCTTCCCCTGTGATTTATCTTTCTTCATTTACAGTTTGTCATTAAATGGCCAGGCCCACAGCGCCGGCAACAAAAAAAAAAAAAATTCAACTTCTACGGAGATAAAGCCCTCTGTGAATTTTCAACTTCTTCCTTATTCTGAAATGAGAATTCTTCTTATATATTCCGAATAAATTTCTTCATCGTTCAGGAGATAAAGCTGAATCTCTATTTTTTACATCGTGGCGGTTGACTTGATACATGCTTATATGCAATTTTATCATTGTATACGTCTCTACCTGGTGTCTCCAGATAAATTCCTTCTCGAAGATCCACTGGACCAAATTGGAAATGCTTCCTTCATTATTGAAACGAATTTTTTTGAAAACATTTGTGATGTCTGCAGTCCTGGCTCTTATTGTCGGTTGGAAGACTTCAGCAATATCTGCACCAGATTCTCTTGAAGAATTCAAATTGAGAATAATATTTTTATGTTCCTTTAGTTTTATTAGTCGAATGACAGACATTACTTCTGGTCTCTTTTCTTTCTCGTTCTTCTAGATTAACTTCAGATTCATTTACAACGAAAATACGTCAGAGGTTACAAGTAGCATTGAAACGTTAAATACTATGTCCTTATATTTACCGTTGTTTAATTTTCTAAAAAGAAATAAACACTCTCTTTCCATAATGAAAACCAGAACAAACGTCGTATTTTATCTTATGACAGTTTCTGAAATTTCGTCTAAAATGCTCCGGTACTAATTTTGTAAAAAAAAATAGTGTTGCAACGAAAGTCTTTTAAGAATTCAGCACGAAGTCATACTATGAATCGCAATCCGAACAGTAGCATCACAACTCAGCGGGCGCATTTACACTTACATAGTTTTAAAGATTTTGTTGCCGACACGCTTTGTGAGATACAACGATTGAGATCCAAGTGGGCCAAACATCAAATTTTCCAAAGCTTCTTTCGAAATTGAATATCCGTCGAATGTAATTTTGAAACGTCGTTCCAGTGCGTTCTTTGACAGAAAAGAGCTTCTTTTATATCCAACCAAGCTCAGTTACAATTCTTTTAGCAGTTAAAGGGAGCTCTTTTAAAGAACTTAATATCATCCGTCATGAAAACAGTTGTATTTGATCCAATTGATTGTTATTACAAGTTTACTATTAGATAGAAAATCAAGATTGGTATAATCTTGATTTATTATTTATCTTCATAAACAAGCATTCTTTAACCAGTAAAATTAGAAATGCGAAAGTGGAATGTATATTGCAAGGTATTACATTATCTACCTGTTCATATGAATAATAATATTTTATAAATAAATAGTGAAAACCCAACCGTTTATCCTTTTTTTTTTCGTTCCTTAAGCGCTGAGCTTAATCATAAGAGCAGTGCAATTATGCAGCTGAAGTTGTGGCGGCTGGTTATTTTATTAACAGCGGTGGTTGCGATCCCATTGTTATGAGACGTTTACTGTGCCGTTCGATGGAAGCTCGAAAGAATGAAGCGTTATTTGGGAGTCTCTACAGTACATTTCCCATAATATCTTGTATATTCATCATAGATGATATTAGTTCAAAATCCAGCAAGGCAGCAGGAATCTGGGGTTTACGTAATGACAAATTATTTTCTGGTAAATCAGACACGCTTATCACAGAAATGATATTTAATTCTTTCATTCACCCACAGACTTTTCATATACAAAAAATTGGAGAGGAGACTATTTAACAAAATAATTATGAAATATTATTGAATAAAATAATTTTTTATTAGAATTTAATATTAATTTCATAGTAAAATGGCAATAATAAATATAAAATATAATGAGAGAATTAAAATTATTACTTTGTCATATTATTATGTTATATTAAAGGAGATATTATGTCACTGATTCGTTGCTTGTGAAGTCACATTTTTCCAATCATACTTATGCAGAGATAACAAATGTTTATTATTCTCATTTAAAGATAATAAAAAAATAATTAGCTTCGTTTATTGGTTTTTGTGGCAGTAATATTGCATCAGGAGTTTATGAAAATAACTCCGACTCATTTTGGTACATTTTGGGTGAATCTTTTGTGAGGAGAAGGCAGCGTAGCATAAAAGGTTTTATTAAAAAGAAGTCGTGCTTACTGCGGCATGAAGCTTGACTTCTAAAAAAACAAAGGGTTATCGCTTAAAGTCTGTCAAACATGTGTTAAACATTTACGGAAAAGGTCTTTATCTTTATCACCAAGCCTACCCCCTAACTCGAATCCGGGCGGCTCCATGTCAATTGGATAGGTATGCGTGTAGATTATCCCCCCAAAAAAATTACAAATTTAGAATTGGAATAACATAATTTGAAAAACAGGTATTAACAAACATAATTTTGAATTTCAACATGCCTAAAATGAATAAATGGAAATAAAAAAAGCAAAAGAAAATGCTAAAAATTTAAAAGTTGACAAAACAAAAGTGAAATGTCTTTCCAGTTAATGTTTATAAAGACATCCATTTTGACATCTATTTTTGATCCATCTGTAAAAATGCTTCTATTGATATCCTGTTTCTGTTGATTGGAAAAGGAAATTTTTTCTTCTATATTAATTACCTCTGGGGGGGGGATTTATTTGGTGTAATTTTTCCTTCGTATTCCACTGGAGAAAAGATGATGCTTGAGAGATTGATCTGTTTGTTGAATCTGGTAACTCTTGTATACACAGCTTCCAACTCCTCTTTAATTTGAAGTGGGAGAAGTACTGTGATGAACTGTTGTGATGTGGTGGGGGTAGTGTAGTATGCGCTAGTGATATTCAATTGGAATTCCCTTTGCATTGATGTTAGTATTCGCGACTGTCTTGTTGTAAGTTTACAGGTCCACACTGCTGCTCTATGTAAGAATCATCCTTTCAGCCACTCTTAAATAAAGCCTTCTTCGTAGATTCTCGCTCAGGCTAGAAATAACACCCGCTTTTCTTGTTATGTTTTCAATGAGTTCAGTAAATTTGATTTTTAAATTATACAGATGATTTAACAAATTTATTTTATCATCCAGGATGACTCCTAAATACTTTGTGGAAGAATTTTTTTTATTATTGGTTGTGCCATTTTACTATAAGGCCATTACCTATTCTTCTTATTAATATATTGGTGAATTTCTCAATGAAGACTTTAAGGTGATGTTTATCGGCCCATTGTCTATAAGTTTCAATTATCCCAACTATATGATAATAGTGGGAAAATGATTCAGTACTTCAAAGAGCTGGGTTGCAATGTGAACTCAAAAATACACTTTTTGAATTCTTTCTGGTATATTTTCCTGGAAATCTCAGAGCAATCTATGAGACGCAGGTTGCACGCAGTGCTGAAATGCATGGAAAAACGTGACCAAGAAAGGAGGAACGTTATTGTGATGGCAGATTACTGTTGGGGGTTAAAAAAGAGACACCGCACCAGTTTCAAAATTTAAAGAACAGAGGAGTTCATTACAGGAAATGTTTTAAAAAATATTTTTTGTAATTTAATTTATTTTCAGGTATATATATAACTTTATTATTATTTATTTAATTTTTAAAAAATGTGTTTTAAAAATAATTTTCATGAAAATTAAATAATTTTTAGCAAATTGTATTCACGATGTTTTTTTTTTTAATTTCTCAAATTTGAAGGTTTTGGTTACAGATTTTTTAAAACGAATATCCTTTTTGAAATCTGCACAATAAATATGATATAAATTATATAAATTCAAGTTAAATCCGTATAAAAATTTATGTGATTCAAAATTTCTCGATATTACTATTTGCAACCATAAAACAAGTTTTTAAATATTTGTATAGCGTACTTTAAAGAATGAAAAATTTCCAACATACTAACACACACAGTGGCTACCCTAAATTTGGCCCAACGGCTAATTTTAAACCTATATTCAACTTTCAACTGGAAAAATGGTTTCAGTAACGCAAAGTATTATATATTATTTTATTTCAGTCAATACATGTACAACTGACAAATTGCGATATCTAAATTTTTAAACAGTCTCCCGGTGCCATTATATTTTAAAAAGGCATTATTTTAAATTTTTGAATATCATTATTTTAGAAAATTTCACTAGTTTCCTCAAATAAGATCCACCAATTGACGAGCCAGGCTTGCTGATTCAGTTCTCTAGTTTGTGCCTTTTTTATTTTTAGCGTAAAGGGATTCGGTTTTGAAGTAAGAAGTTTGTTTTTGTCCTCGGGTGGAAAAGTGATTTCTTTGATAGGTCCTAATATAAGGAATTTAAAATGATGCAATGGATTTTGGGCGATAAAATGCTCTGAAGTTCTTTAAAATGTCGATAAAATTTAAATTAAAATAATCCAATTAAAATTACCTTTGTAAATGAAATTATTTTTAATAAAACCACTTTTAGTGAGCATCTAGTACCCAAGAAGTTACAGCTAGAAAAAGTTGGCATTTCTAGCTTAAACGGTTTCCACACCAGGGGATTTGAACGATTTTTGCAACACACGAATATCGCATGAAGTAATTTATAGATTGTATGCAATCCTAGAAATATTATTTTGATGTAAAAGCGGCGGAAAGTGCATATGAATGACATTTGATACAGATGAAATAAGTTCAGGTTCAAACCATAAGTAAAAAACAATTGAGGTTTAAAGGGAACGTTCGTCTCGAAATATTTATCCCGTTCAAATGAATGCTAGAAACAAATGCACAAGCATGAATTAATTTTCTACATCCACCCCCAGCAATTCTCAGAATGACAGTTTTTTGTTATATATATATATATATATATACATTGATTTTTTAGTATAGGATTTGATTCTTGATATGTTTTGTTTACTTTATTTCTGTATGATTATATACAAGTTATATTTGGGTTTATATTATATATATAATTATTTACGAATTCAATTGTGTTACAAATGGTGTGACATACACAACATTTTCAGCATCGTATTTTTTATTTCCTGCTTCAAGATTATACCATCTTTTGACCTCCAAATTCTAAATTCCCTTATATGTTTTGCTTAACTCACTAATATCACCCTTTCTGCTTTATCATCTTCTTTTCCGCGATGTACTTTTGATAGGTAAAAATGTATGATAAACTCCCGATAGTTTTGAAATGCTTTACTAAAAATTTCCTCTCTTCCCAGCCGTTTAAAGAAGCCTTCTCACTAAGGCCTCTAAGGGGAAATCTGTTTTTCAAACAGTTAACAGTGTTTATTAACTTAATCTGTAAAGATTTAACTCTAACCGCTCCAATTATATTTCTCTTGAATCTCTCAGCTACACCGATTTTTTCGGGTGAATAAACATTTGTCCGTCAACTTTGATACATTTTTTAATAAATAATCTTCGAATAATTAATTAGCTCTAAACTCTATTCCGTTATCAGTACGTGCGCATTTCTTTCCGTCTCACGTTTGCCTTTCTACTTGGTAATGCCACATTTTAAAACAATCCAAAACATAATTCTTATGTTTTAGGAAATACACGGTAGCTTACCCAGGAGTTTAAGTGTAAAAAGTATATGGTATAAAAAGTATCGACTAAAGAAGTATTTAATAAAATTATCAAAAAGTATAATTTTTAATTTTTGCACCCGAACGGTCAAATCGAAGTCTGTATGCACAGATAAATGATATCTCGATAACTAAACCAGATGAAATTCAGCATATGGTTTTTATCATTTGAATCCTATTGGATGGGGCCCAGTGCGGATTTAGGAGAGGTCATGGCACCACAGACCAGGTCCTTTATATGTGCCAGAAGATCAGGGATGCACAAAACAATAAGCCCACAAATCATTCTATAGCAGTCTTCTTGGACCTGTCAAAGGCTTTTGACAGAGTGTGGAAGCACAAACTTATTATCAAACTGCATGAATATGGAAGGATCAATGGCAGGGCACTGGCATGGATCCACGACTTCCTGGGGAGACGAGTCATTAGGGTTAAATATAATAATACACTCTCTGATAGCTATAAAATAAGCCAGGGTGTCCCTCAGGGGTCGGTGTTAATGCCTATTCTTTTCGCCATTTATCTGACTGGTATTGAGGAGTTACTAACTAGAAGGTGTGAGGTTGGGATATTTGCGGACGATATAGTTTTATGGAAATCGGGAGCTCAAGTGGAAGAGATTGAGTCCGATGTGAATTTGGCCTTGGGAGACCTAAGAGAGTTTGCTGATCATCACAAACTAATCTTAAATGCCAATAAGGCATATGTTAGTTTTTTTACAACAAACAAAAAATTGTATAATTACGAACCTAGAGTTAGGTTCGATGGACAAAATATCAGTACCGTAAAACATCCTAAATATCTAGGGTTTTTATTAGACCCCGAATTCACCTGTAATAAATATATAGAGAGCTTGATCACTAAGAGTAGAAGAAGACTTAATATTCTCAAATACATCTCGGGTAGAGATTGGGGCACTAATGCTGAAACACTTAGGACTACATACATTGCTCTTATTAGACCTATTTTGGAATATGGATTGCCTGTTTATTTTTGCGCTTCTGATTCCAACTTACAGAAGCTAGAAAGAGTGCGGCTGAGTGCGGCTCGCATCATCACAGGATTGAGAAACAGTTGTCCAAATAAAATTGTGTTGTATGAGGCAGATTTGCAGCCACTGAGATTCAGAGGAGGAGCTGGCTTGGAGAAATATTTTAACAAACTTATAAGCTACGGTTCTCACAATCGCACCTCTTTGTTTTTACGAGGGTGGAAGAGCAACCAAAGGTTGAAGAAAAACAGTCCTATGAGCCTAGCTACAGAGTTGAATCTAATTAGCCGGGAGGTTGAATGTCACTCCCTAAAAAATTGTATTAATCCATCGGAAGGACTATTGGGAGTATTCTTCCATACAGAACTACAGCAGGCCGTAAACAAAGCTAATACAGTTCCGGCTCTCATGAAGCAGATGGCGCCCCAGTTAATCAACGAAATCCCTGGAGTGGATAGGCAGATTTACACAGATGGGAGCAAAAATGAAGAAAATCAATCCGGGAGTGGGATAACAACTACGGGGCGGTATGGATATTATCAGACAGTCGAAGTTCAATACAACACTTGAAAGACTGGAACAACGTGGGCGATCGTACTGGCATATCTATACTCAAATTACTTATACATATAGGCTTGAATCATGAGGTGCACCTCCAATGGATACCCTTCCACGTGGATATTTATGAAAACGAGGTTGCTGAATATTTGGCGAAGCAGGGCACGGCTGAACCTTTGTGTTCAACCCCCTCCTTAACATTTGACGAGATTTATTCCATCAGAAAAAACAAAGATTTAAAGACGTGGAGGGTCCCTCCATCCCATGATTGGTATAAGCGGAGCAGTCCTGGTGGCTCCATTGGCCTTGCCTGTGACAGAGCCGACCAGACGGCGCTGTCCAGATTTGTCAGCGGTCACCTGAGGACTTGCTCCTTCAGCCACGGTAACAAATTTTTCCGGTATGCGGCAAAGTGTGGAGTAGCGAGTGCGTCCCCAGAGCACATCCTCTCTTGTCTTCGCCTATCTAGGGAGACTTACGAGACAGATCCTTTGCTTGCTCTCGATTTCTTGAGGGTGAGTGGGCTCATGGATGGTGTCTAGCTGCCGCTGGACAGAGAGGGATTAGTAACAACAACATCATTTGAATTGCATATTCGCGTGTATATGAATGTGAGAGATCAAAAGAGAAAATAATTTGATAATGAAATTTGGAAATGTGGTCTCGTCACTATAATTAGGCTTCAATTTTGAAAAAAAAAACATTGGTTTGAACGATGACGTACAAAGCACATACTACGTGTTCTTAACTCAGAGTCATACACAGATGGCGCCCAGGGCTAATATCAAAGTTGCACCCGCGGCCGTTGTTTTTTTTAAATCAGGGATTTTTTATTTATTTTTTTTCTGAAACGTTACGTTGCAGTTGGGGAGTGAAAAGATGGAGATTGTAATTAACCCTTATTAATAATTTACAATCTTTTTTCAACTACAATGTTTCATATATTCCAAAATATCCGCCTTCTGCGACCAGCTCGTTCCCTAATATATTATTAGTTTTAAATTAGTAACACCAACCAACTTTAATTTTATTATTCAATTTATTTAATTATTGACAAACTGGAAGCTTTAATTAATACAAAAGACCAATTCTTATTCTCATTTAAAGAAAATAAAGGAATCATTACGCAGAAAATAGATTACTATTCGTTTTCAATTTTGAAACATAAACCGAATTATAAGGAAATGAATGTTTTGCAGTTAATAATTTTGGTTCTTGAAGTCGATTGTTAAAGAAAAACTAAGAATGACACTCGAAATATTGGAAAACATAAAATTTCATGGAGATAATTTTTATTTTAGCCAATATGTGATATTTTTGGTCAATTTAATGAAGATAGTTATTTTTATCTTCCATTTTAAATGAAAATAAGTTCACATATGGTAGCTAAATACAGTGGCAGAAAAAGAAATATTATATAAAAAACCCTAACCACCCAAGATTGTTCTGTCATCATCATCGGATACGAAATTAAAATTGCGACATTAAATGAAATAAGGAGTACATTAAAGATATTGTGTCTAATTTCTCTATATATTTACATTTCCAATAAATGCAAAAATTAAGAAACGACACAATTTTTTAATGTCATTAAAACATTTCTTTAAAAAATATTCAACATTTATATTATGGTTGCAGAGGTTAATATTTACGATTTTGTCTTGTTATAAAAGGGGCCTTCTCCATTTCCATATTTAGAAACTTAAGCTTTCTTCTATTCTCGAGATATCGGAAGTCGGGCTTTTATTTTATGAGACTCATAAATCACCTTCAAAGTTTAGATCTACATGCTATAGTAGATTTCTACTTCATGCAAGGCAAAGCTGTTTTTGAGTTGAAATGTTCTGAAATAGTTTCTGTGTGTTCTTTAAAGAGATATTTAAGGGCTTTTATAAATTTTCTCTATATTTCCCTTAAACTTGAGTTATAATTACACTATAATTCAAATATTGAATTTGGCTTTATGAGTGTAAGTATTATATATAAAGTAAGTATCATATATAAAGTATTATACGTAAAATAAAATATATCTTTGAAGGATCCTCATCTATATGATCTTTTATTGTTTTAACGGAATCTCATTATTACTGGTAAGAATAATAGCTTGCTGAGGAAGAGATATGGTTTACTATGACTTAATACGACAATCGTCCAAAAATTCGATATAGAGATTTTGATGAATCTCCATGTTCTTGAGTACAAAAAAGCCCACCTTTTTAAAATTTCTTCCTGTTTGTCGGTCGGCCTGTCTGTGTGCGATCAAGGTAACTTAAAAACCCAATGAGTAGATGGATAAAGTTTGATATGTGATCTATATAAGAAATTTGAGGATTTTTAACAAATTTTTGACGAAAACTGTCAACGGAAATATATATGTCTGTTTTTCCATATACATGTGAGCATGATTTCAAAAACCCCAAAGATGTGGATGAATTAAATTTGTTACATAGTTTTCTAATGCGATTTGAAGACGTGTATCAGATCTCAGCCAAGTCCGGCAACTTGTTGACCGTCTTTCAGTCTGTCTATTCTATATATCCGTAACAAATTCTGGATTTAATCGATTGCAAAGAAGTCGTCCAAAATACAAACTCGGCTTTCTTAATTATACTACGAAGAACAATATTGCGATGTTATGCGCGAATATTGTAAATGGGGCACTCCGCATGGGTTGTTAAACTTGGACAATTTTGAACTTTACAATGGCATAAAATCTTTACACCTATACGAAAATGACGGTTCTCCATATGTATGTATTATTCAGAAAATTAGCAAAAATAGTCAAAAAACGCCCGATGGCCACTTAAAATTAAATAAATGAAAATCTAATTCGAATTTTAAAATTATTTTTACGGTGTTAGCTCCCACTTGCGCTAATCCATCACTGTACGAAAATTGATCTCGGTAAGTCTAACTGACTTGGCGTGCATCGAGAACAAAAAAGCCCGAACCTACAAACACACATTCACACACACACACACATACATATACTAAAAATAAGCTGTTTTATATATGTATATGTTCATACGATCCTGTTAATGATAGTCTGGGTAGATGGTATAACATGGTAATAATTTACAGCGAATTTAAAATTTTAGAACAACTTAATTTTGGTCTTCTTTGCTGTAATTCTCACGCATATTAAATTTGCAATGAATCAGTATCTCAAGTTTTCATTGCATCTTTTCTTATTGCATACTTTCACAAATCCCTTTGCCTTTTGTGAATTTTTGCTGCAAATAGCCATCATCTTTTAGTGAAACTGATGATAATCGTATTGATTCCAAATCTCTCATTTAACTATAATAGAAATTTCACTCGAGGCTCTAGGTTTCAGCTAATAGTGCTTGAAGGATCTAAGAATCTGCAAGAGGAAATGTGAATGCAGGAATAGTTTTCCATGATACATTGTATAAATTCATTTAGCATGAGTAAACTTATTAAAATATGAGAATCTACGTATTTCTAATCCTTTATAATTTAAGATTCTTGCTAAATAAAATTTGTCAAAAATATTTTCAGCTTATTTGGCATTTATTATAACATATTGCTACAAACTAAATAAGGGTATTTAATTTGTCGATCAGTTAGAAAAAAAAAACTACATGAGCGATTCAGCAATATGAATGTTATAGAAATTAAGATTGATTGAAAGAGTGCATCTTAAATAACAGCGAATGCAAATTAATTACAATTGGTTGATTGTTGAAATTTTAAATAATGTCGGAGAATTGGTGTAATATTAATATTAACAAAAAATATTTCATGTAAATTTATATGGTTTGAAAGAACTTTTCATGTAGAATAGTTTATAATTTTACAAAAATACATTTTATCAAGCTGATTTTTTCTTTTCGAACTTTGTGGCTTGATTCTGAATTTTAAAGATAGATAATAGTGATAAAACTCATTATACACTTTTGTTTGCTTTAAAATTCTGCTTCAAATCAACTCTGCATTAAATTTAGAAATTTTGTCCTCTATATGAGCTAGA
>BGPR01002498.1:38581-48937 GCA_013235015.1 Araneus ventricosus | reverse complement strand
TTGTATCGGGTGCAATTGAAACGTGCAGTAGTTTTAGTATTGCAAAATCTACTATGGCATCCTTAAACAATCAATATAATTTAATGTGTTTTGGAAAGATACCACTTAGATAATTGGTGTCCAGAATCAGTAGAATTTTTAGATAGTTCCAAATACTTTTTGAACTTTGTGAACTATTATTTATCAATTTTTTTATTGATTTTAAAATATATTGAACTCAAAAAAAGGAAACGTGCTTAAAGATAAAATTTGCACGACTTGATCACTGATTAGAATTTTCATATAATTTTTCGAAGATCATTATTGAAAAACAGGATGAATTTGAACCTAAAACATTTTATGAATGAAAATGAAAGGTATGCCTGAAAGGTTAAATATGACAATAATTAAAATTGTTAGGATTATATTAAATGAAACGAAGCTGATTTATTTATTAAGGATTCAGTTAGTAAACATTGCTAACTTATTGAAAAACAAATTTCCTCTTAAATTTTTTAACAAGTAGGCTCATTTAAATTATTTTGACAGTTAAAAAATATAACGATAATGCCAATAAAATATGGTTTTCTACAGTAATTGTGAATGATAAATTTATTTATGTTTAAATTATTTTTATTATCAAATCATATTACTCGGTAATAAATCTATCAAAATTCGAGAAAAGAAAAAGTTTAAAGAAATAATGCATATTTTGTCGGATTATTTCAAATGATAAGCATTTTAAAACGCTATACCAATAGTGCAAAAATAAAGAGAAATATCATATACAAATGAGAAAATAATAGTTTAAAATATTTCAAATTTGTAATTCATTTAAATCACATTTGATGAATATTTTCAAAAACATTTTAAACTTGCGGTTCTCATCTCGACGAGTCATGAATAACAAGTACTTTACATCAAATAATCGACTTTTCCCTAACGTACAGGTCATATTTCCACTATATAATAAATTAAAACAAAAAAGTTATCCAGAATGCACAATTCATAACAATAAAATTTCAATTTATCCATACCAAAGATCCATCATGGCTTCATTTAGATTGAGTATTGTTGGAAATGGGAGGACACAGTTAATTCCAATTTCAAACAATGAGAGCGCTGCTATCACACGGAAGCGTGAATTCTCTGTGTGTCCTCAACGTTAGTTACAACAAATCAAGTATAAAAGCAATCTTTCCTCGTCTTAGTAATGAAACATTTGTGGCAAATATTCCGAAAAGTGAACAGGTTTTTTAAAAGAGACCATAATCCTTAAGAGGGTTATGGGAGGTTGAACAACCTGTAAAATCTATTTCCAGTACTTATGATGTAATACTCCGCGGATTTGTTCCTGAAACTTCCTCTCGTGATGTATGAGGAAGCAGGTGAAAAGTGAATACAGTCTTTCTTTCACTTCTATTGCTGTTCGTATTCTCCTTCTCTATCGGACACAAGCACTAATAAAATCTTAGAACTTTTAGCTTCCCATATTTTAACATTCAAGTTTTAATATCATATCCATAACAGATGCCAATAACTCAAATTTTAATTTACCAGCCCAGAAATAGAATTCCAGACTTTATATTAAAGAAATTATGATAACAAACTCGATACTTCTAATGTTCATAAAATTTGAAAATTTTATGTACACTTTTTCTATATTCAAAGTGGTAATACTTGTTTTACAATTTTTCAAATTTTAATATCTAATCATTGGAAAAAAGAGACCGCATTTTGATAGGAACCTTACCAATTGCCATTTGTAAATGTACTTAAATACTTATTTTTTCCAAATATAAATACAGAGTGTGCTAAGCAATCTTAAGATATTTCAAACATCTTTAAAATATTAACGGATTATAACATGTGGTACTTAATGCACTTTGCTAGGGTTCTTTTCTTGGCATAGAAAAATTTAATACAAAATCTCCTAGTCAAGCAGCACTATGAGGACAAACAAAGCAAAAAATGGAAATTATACTGTTATTTATAAACTTGCAGTGCCCAATAATTCAATTAAAGATCATTATAGTTACATTCCGAACAATTGATAAGGGTTCGGTTCTTCACAGACGCAGTGTTATTCTTCACCAGTCGCTACTAGTCTATATTAGAGGCTGCCGCATTAGATGGTGCACTACATGCTTCAGCTTTTGCAGTCACAGTGCATCTACTGGACGGAATAATACATTTCGTCATCATCCTCTACATTCAAGTAATTTCACATCTTCATATTGCTTTTGCTGCTGATTAAGTTTCTACGGAACTATGGGCTTCATAAAGGCAAATGAAAACTGCTTCTGAAAAACGGCTTCTAGACAGAAGAAAACATTTCTTCATCTTCTTCTACAATCCATCACATTCAAACGTGGATCCAGGGTGGTATTTGGGGGCTCATGCCCCCTTCGGTTCTTAAATCATATATTGTACAAGATGCTTTGTATTTAATTAAAGAAACTTTTATTGCCTATTTTCCAGAAAAGTAATATTATAGTAACAGGCCAGACAAATGTGTGTATTTAAGGGAACGGATGGGGGGGATAAAAGTGGCGGACAAACTGAACCGGTACTTTTTCTCGTTCTTCCTTCAGCTGTCTACTCCCTATACACTAGTGCTCCTTACACATCGATCGTTCAACTATCAATAGTGTAGTCGATAGTTTTGCCAAACTATCAAATGTATCCATAGTATCCATTGTTTCCTCCCGGGCAATAATACAGATAAGCGCATTTTCAGTCGATAGTGTAGAAACTATCGATAGTTCTAGTCGATTGTTTCGGTCGATAGTTTTGAAACTATCGATAGTTTCAGTCAATAGTTTTAAAACTATCGATTGAAAATGCGTCTATCGACAGCATTGCCCGTGGGAAAACTATCGATTGTTTCAGTGGACAGTTCCGTAACCCGATACTGTCGACTTGGCTTCGATAGTCGATGTCGGCTATCGATGTTTAAGGAACACTACTATACAACGGGGAACATTTGGGGTCTATAAATATTTCCCCCGCTACTTTTGCTTCCCAACGCCGCTACTCTAAATTCCCATCAGAAGATGTGAGCGTAAAAGATAGCAATTTATTTCAAACCTTCACCATTTAGCTTCTCTTGGAGAGGAACGGAGATTCAGTCCACTACAAATCCAATATCTTTCTGAATTATTGACGCAAATCAACTGCAATTTTTACATAAGCTGCCTTATATAAATGGTTTTGAAATTATGAAACACTGTCTTTCGTACATGTGCATTTAAAAATGATTTACTACACAAATTTCCTCGGATCTTACAAGTATTTACTCAAATTTTAATAGAACGGTCCACTAACATATTGTCACGCATTTTGTACGTATCGTTAATTTAAAACAACCTGCGTTAAAAAATTCCCATAATCATAAAAGTTTTGAAGGAAAATGTATTAGCTATTCAAGGTATATGGCCATATTTTTCAAGCGCTGTATCTCAAAATGTGTTTTTTTGATATTGCGCGCACGATATCTCAAACACACTATTGAATATTTTTACATAACATTTTTCCTGAATATGTATTGTGCTATGTTCTACAAATTGAACCACACAAAAATGTTTTTTGGAGTTAGAATTGTTGAAATTTTAACAATATTTAACATTTCTATTTTAAATTGATATATAAAATAGAAATTAAATTTAGATGTTAATAAATTGAGGTTCAGTTTCTTAAAAAGACTTTTTGGATTACTATTACTTAGATACCCAAAATATTGTGTTTAGACCAATATTTTATCCGTAATCATGTGCGCAAGGTGACTATCTCATTCTTTCTTCAAAAATTATACCCATATTTAATACTCTTTCAAATAAATACATATCAATATTAAGATTTGAAAATATATATATAATAACATAAAGAACAGATATTTTTTTTGAAAAAAAAGTTAGTTTTTGAAATGTTTTATTTTAGAAATATAGTGTATCGAATTTCACAGATTTTCCCCATTCTTTTGAGGTTTAAACGACGTTTTGTTCCATAACACTCTGCAATATTCCATCAGTTAAGAGAAGGGTCGATTTAAGACGAAGCCTGGGAGAAGTCAGATTCACACGTCATATAATTCGAAAAAGGAAAGTGGCGTAACCTTTAGTGATGATTATTTGATGAATATTCTAACAGTTGTGTGAACAGTAGTCATTTCGTCATTTCAACAAAAAAAAGAAACCCTAACATTCTGTCTCATAACACTGATCAAAGGTTTGCCCATTCTCTTTCGAATGCGAACTAAACACACAGTGTCTTCTTTCGTCAGCAAACCCAAAATTTCTAATTGAATACCTGCTTTTATCAATAATAAAAAAATTAAAATTAAATGTCTCGCAATTACCAAAATGAGTGAACTGTTTTAATGTTAATATATTTATTTTTGTTGATTACATTTTTATTAAGAATTTATTTTACATTTTATGTATGCATATACGATATAACACTTTTTTTTACTCTTCCCGTCGACCGGTAAGACGGTCCGTAGTCTATTTGTGAGGGCGTCGGCGTAGGGTATAAAAAAATAAATGTTTTTATGGTGTCAAACTCTCCATTGGCTGGAAAAGCATTGAAACCATTAAATGACTACCATATTGAAATGGGATCAAACAATAAAACCCTTTAAGAACATTTATGTAAAAAATCGAAGAAAATCTAATGTGCTTTGTCGTATCGAACAAATTTATAGACAAACAGATGAAAAGTGCGAAGGTGGAAATGAAGGTGTACGTTGCCCTTTTTGTCAACTAAAGACTAAAAACTGAAAAATAATGAATACAAAAACTATTTTTTAAAAAATATCCTTCTATCAGAAAGAAACTCTAATTTTTTTATAAAAATCTGGAGATGAAATAAAAAAATTTCAAATCATAATGCACAGAAAATATAAGAGTTGGATGTAGAGTCGCAATGAATATCATAAGAAATCAAATTCTAAATTTTCATTATATCTAAGTAGAAATCATTTTTAAATGTCATTGAAATTTCAGTTTACTTAGAACATTTCAACCTACCGTCCAGCCTTCTACAATTTTTGTTTCAAAATCAGGTTTTTTTTATAAAAAATCATTTTTGAATTATAAATCTCCGATAAAAGTGTTTATCCAAAAAAGTCTCTTAGATTTATTATACTCAATCAAAATAACTTTAATACAAATTTTCGACTTATAAATGAATACTTTTTAAGGGCAATTTAAGGGTAAATCTGAAAGTTTTCTTCAGAATTAAAGTAATGGAAAGTCAAAGTTTTCTTCAATTTAAGGGAGAATTATGCAATATTTCAAATGTTTCCTCACATCCGACTTAGAAAAATATTTCAAAAACTAAAGCTTCTATGTGAAAAGAGAAAAATATTTCGAATAAATAAATTAAAAACAAGAATACTAACAAGAAAAACTGACACAAAAAATTGTTGAACATTCAGATTTTAGAAGGTGTACGGCAATGCCTTGGAATGGCAAGCTTAAGATCGTTTTTTTTCTCCTTTGCTTAAATATATCCAAAATTCTCCGTGACCTGTGTTCCGGATTTGTAGGAATGAAATATCCTGAATTTTTGTCTTCGTATTGCGATACTTGCTACAAGCATCAGCGGTGTTGGTAAAGAGCGGCTGACTGGATGGCATTTCGAAATTGGTGATGAAATCAGACATGCAGAAAAACAATTCTATAACTAAACAGAGCAGCGGCACGAGCTTAATTACTGTGCAGATAAAAAGATTCAGTAATTAATACATTTTTATCGGTAAATAAAAAAGTATATTAAAAATGTCTGGTTCTAGACTCACGATTACGCAATCTATCTTCTGAGATCAAAGGCGGCAAACTACGAATTACGTACTAATGAAAATTTTTCTCCCAAGAATTTATCTTCGTTTGAAGATTTATGCCATATGTATCTTTTAAAATAAAGGAGGCATATTGCAAGTTCGTCCCGGTTTGCGAAAATTGCAGCTACGCCACTAAAAAGTATTTGTACGCAGCAATAAGTTTCAAGTAAACTACGGGTAAAAACTAATTGACATTTACCATTACATGAAATACTACACCATTCTAAGTGTATTCTTTTAAAATGGTGTAGCGAAATTGTAATCCATATTGGTTGTTCTAAATCAATGTATTTTCTAGATCAAAGTTTTTTAAATACGAATTTCGTGTTTAAAAAACAATATTTGACAATTTTCCTTATTTTAGAAATGCATACATGTTAAAACGAAACAATAAGAAAAGTTTTTTTTCAACGAACAGCCTTTTATCAACTGTCTCAGCATTTGAATCCGGTTGGAATTTACAGTAAAAATAAATAAGAAATTGTAAATAATATATAATTAACCTTTAAAATATGATAAGCAAAGTATACATAATCAAGTATTGAAGGATAACATTTGAATAAGAATAAATTTAATTTGAATCTATACAATTAGTTTTATTAGCTTCAAATTGTTTTTAATTTGGTTTAAATCGGTAATTATTAATCAAGTTTCAAAATTACATAATTTAGTAATATAGGAATCTCGACTGTGTTTTTAATTAAAATTGAAATAACCAGGGATTTCTGCGCTGGGAAAAAAATTAATAATTTATAAATTAGCAGACGATTAACCATTCAAAATTATTTTGACAATGAATCATACAAATTCGCAGGCGGTAAAGAATTCATATAACTTTCATTAACTGATTCGGTATCGTATCTACTCAAGAACGGTGACGTCGTATTTTTTTCGGAAAAGCATTTAAAAAGCTACTTAAGTTAAAGTCCGCTTTTGAAGATTTCGAGTATATAATACTGTTAATAATAAGTTTTTTAAAAAATTTAAACTTATCTTTTACATTTCGAGGAATCTTGAAAATTAATATTTTGCAGAGTTCTTCTATTTATTCCTATCGTACTTGTCATAATTTCACATTATAATAAGTCAAAACATCCGGAATATACAATATGAAAAAATAAAATTTCTATTGATCCATGCCAAAAATTCAACATGGCGTTAGGGTTTCGCTACCTATGGGGGGGGGGGCCGCGAAGTTAATAATTCCAATTTCCATAGATGAGAGCGCTGCTATCGTTTATCTCAATGCAAGCGCGAATCCTCTGTTTGTCCTCCTCTTTATATATATAAAGTCAAAAATAATATCTACCTTGTCTCGTCTTAACAATGATACATATTTTGCAAATATGGATAAAATTGAGCAGGTTGTTTAATAGGGTGGGCAGAAAAAATTCAAATTTTTTTCAAGTCGTAATACCACGCAAAAGTTGTGAATTGGGGGAGACTAAAAAGGGGTAAAAAAGGAAATAAAATCGGTTTATATCTTCTGGTCGCGCATGTGCTCTAAAGTTTTCCGAAATTTGGAAAAATTCACATTTTTACGATAATTTTTAACATTTTTAATTGGCCTCTTCCCGAATGTAATAGCTCAACTTCATATGTATTAGAGCCACAGAAATTAATGTTTAAATATTATTTAAATCCATAAACATCTTCAGGTCGCACATTGCTTTCAAATTTAATGAAATTTTGAAAAAAAATTACAAATAAAGGGAAAAATACTACCAACTTAACCTGGTGTTTTCTTTATTGAATAGAAGTTTAAATGTTTAAAAACAAATTATGTTAGACCATTAGAAATATTTATAAAAATATTTTTTATTGAAAAACTAAGTTTTGTGTGAAGAGTCGTAAGTCCAAGAAAATTATGTTGAACAATTGAACATCTCCGTTTTCACTAATTCGTAGCTGAAGGTACTCTGAAATCTGATTTATGGGCGAAGATAGGCATGGTTGACCTTGACATCAGAGTCGTTCTGATAAAGCCATCCCTAGACTCAGCTCCGCAAACTTTTCCTGAGGCTTCTGTCTCGAGTTTCACACATCGTTCAACTGCTTTTGTGAAGTGGGCATGTCTTGAATACTATATCCCAATTAGGGACTAAGTCACTCTGAGCATGTGATTTAATCTCATCGTCACTGCTATCTTTTAATAATGGGAGAGAAGATAAATCACAGTCCATCCAGTTAATTATTTCCGAGCAGTCTTGAGCCTTGGAATTGTGTTTTGGCGACATGAATGTTCTGATTGCTGTTATCTTTTGATCTAACTGTCCGCCTTTAGAATTCGCCGAAGTCCGAGCTCTCTTATGAGTTTTGTATTATTTTGTGTCATGGCTAGCATTAAATGTTCTGGATGAGCGAAAAAGCCATTTCGTTTGCCACAGGGTCGACAAGATTACGTAGATCTTCAGGCAAGTACCTTAAAGATTGTATTGATTGGTTGAAAAGTTTTGGTCCCTCTGTAAAGTGTTTACTTGTTTTAATACTAAACCATATTGGCATGTAAGACTTCAAAATAAATACAAATATTTCTTGAAGTTCAGGTGTGGGACATTCTGCACTTTACAATCTGAGAGTTCTATTTGCTGTTGTCAACCACCACGAGTGTGTCAAGGGACCAGGATTTCGTACAGCCAAATCCTCTTTACCGTTTCCCGACTTCATTGCGATGGAAATATTGAGTAATGATTGCTGATCCTTACTTAGTATACTTCTGTCTATTGTTGGGATCTGATAGTCAATACTCTTGAAGCCAATCACTGGATGTTTTCCGCAGCCACTTAGCTTTTCACCGATTGGCCCTCTCAACGATTTCGGACCCGTTGATTTACCGTCTAGGTTTTGAAACAGATGCCATAAATCAGATTTCAAAGCACCTTCAGCTAATAATGAGTGAAAACGGAGATGTTCAATTGTTCAACACGATTTTCTTGGACTTGCACACAAAAACAATAAAAAATATATTTATAAATATTACTAATGGTCTAAAATAATTTGTTTTTAAACATTTAAACTTGTATTCAATAAAGAAAGCAGAAAAACACCTGGTAAGTTCGTAGTATTTTTTCCCTTGAACTGTAATCTACCTCTATTTGTAAATTTTTTTCAAAATTTCATTAAATTTGAAATACCCGTACGTTGGCTTTAAAGATGCTTTAATGTGCCGCAAAATCCAAAATTCTGCTTAAGATGTCTAGAGAATATAGAGACTATAACCAACTAAATATAGAAACGGCCTCTTTTATCGTGGGAAAAACAATATTTCTAATATCTCCCTAGATAGATATTAATTAAAATTTACGCCTCGCATAATTATTTCTTCAGTATTTTGTTTATGAAGTTATTTTAATTTTATTTATTTTCAAATTTAGTATGTTGTCATTCACAATTTTTAAGTTCATGCAATTTTAAATACATGGACAACCCCAAATGAAATTATTTCAGACACGATTCTTAGCAGACGTTTCTTTCTTAGTTTAGAAAATGTGTCACATTCAATAATTCGAACTCACAGTCAAGGTTTAAACAACATATGATTTGGTATATTTTGATTACGGATTCAAAGAAATCACTTTGCAAGTTGCATTTTCATTAAATCCCGAATTATATTCTATGCTGGATTGTTCACTACTGTATGTGCCTAGCTGACATACAATGCAGAATTATTATGCAGCACTAAAAAGTAATGACTGTCGCCAATGGCCAGTGGTGTAGCGACCGGGAGAGCAAGTTTGGTAAAATGCTCCTCAAGCCAGTCTTAGGTGGCGCCTTTTGTACAAAAGAAAGAATCTCATTTATGACATTTTTGAAAGTGAAATGTGATTAGGGAACAAAAAAGTTATGCAATGTCCTGTGCGCTATTTACCTTTGCGTAAACCCTGCTGATAAGCTCAAGTTACCTTCTCTGCACCACTCAAACTGAAGCAGTAAACGCTCCAGTTGATTCGCAGCCAGCTGCCCAACGAGTGGCGCTTTGAGTATGTATAAGTACAGGATTCAAAGCTTCACTGTTGAGGAAGGAATTCAGAGAATATATTTAGATATTGATACAATTAGAGGAACATCATTTTTTTCAGTCTATATTTATACTTTATTTCAGTTTAATTTTTAGTAATTAATGGAATACTTTGAAACGACGATTAATTATATTTTTATTACATTTGGCTCAACATGTCAGTTATTTAATTCACATAAAAGGACGATAAATGTTCCATCTTTGTTTCAAGAAAAATTCTACGCATGATTTTGTTTTTATGCGTCTATTTCATGTTTATTTGTTACGATGCGTCTTTATGAACTGAATTTTAAATTTTTCAACACAAACTAAAAAAAAATACATATTTCCATTCTTCAACTTTTATGTGTAATGCTGTTTTGTTTGGCAACTTACAGATGCATTCTTATTTTGTTTTAATGATTAAATTTATTTTTCCAATAAAAATATTTGGTTATTAAATGCTTATTTTTTCTTCCTCATTCAGTTCAATTTTAAAACGCATTAACTTCAAATCTTTCATGTTTGTCAGGATGGC
>BGPR01002498.1:0-33581 GCA_013235015.1 Araneus ventricosus | reverse complement strand
CTTCAATACTTGATTATGTATACTTTGCTTATCATATTTTAAAGGTTGATTATATATTATTTACAATTTCTTATTTATTTTTACTGTAAATTCCAACCGGATTCAAATGCTGAGACAGTTGATAAAAGGTTGTTCGTTGAAAAAAACTTTTCTTATTGTTTCGTTTTAACATGTATGCATTTCTAAAATAAGGAAAATTGTCAAATATTGTTTTTTAAACACGAAATTCGTATTTAAAAAACTTTGATCTAGAAAATACATTTATTTAGAACAACCAATATGGATTGCAATTTCGCTACACCATTTTAAAAGAATACACTTAGAATGGTGTAGTATTTCATGTAATGGTAAATGTCAATTAGTTTTTACCCGTAGTTTACTTGAAACTTATTTCTGCGTTCAAATACTTTTTAGTGGCGTAGCTGCAATTTTCGCCACCCGGGACGAACTTGCAATATGCCGCCTTTATTTTAAAAGATACATATGGCATAAATCTTCAAAAGAAGATAAATTCCTGGGAGAAAAATTTTCATTAGTATGTAATTCGTAGTTTGCCGCCTTTGATCTCAGAAGATAGATTGCGTAATCGTGAGTCTAGAACCAGACATTTTTAATATACTTTTATTTATCGATAAAAAAGTATTAATTACTGAATCTTTTTATCTGCACAGTAATTAAGCTCGTGCCGCTGCTCTGTTTAGTTATAGAATTGTTTTTCTACATGTCTGATTTCATCACCAATTTCGAAATGCCATCCAGTCAGCCGCTCTTTACCAACACCACTGATGCTTGTAGCAAGTATCGCAATACGAAGACAAAAATTCAGGATATTTCATTCCTACAAATCCGGAACACAGGTCACGGAGAATTTTGGGTATATTTAAGCAAAGGAGAAAAAAAACGATCTTAAGCTTGCCATTCCAAGGCATTGCCGTACACCTTCTAAAATCTGAATGTTCAACAATTTTTTGTGTCAGATTTCTTGTTAGTATTCTTGTTTTTAATTTATTTATTCGAAATATTTTTCTCTTTTCACATAGAAGTTTTAGTTTTTGAAATATTTTTCTAAGTCGGATGTGAGGAAACATTTGAAATATTGCATAATTCTCCCTTAAATTGAAGAAAACTTTGTTTTTCCATTAATTTAATTGTGAAGAAATCTTTCAGATTTATCCTTAAATTGCCCTTAAAAAGTATTCGTTTATAAGTCGAAAATTTGTATTAAAGTTATTTTGATTGAATATAATAAATCTAAGAGACTTTTTTGGATAAACACTTTTATTGGAGATTCATATATCAAAAATAATTTTTTATAAAAAAAACCTGATTTTGAAACAAAAATTGTAGAAGGCTGGGCCGTAGGTTGAAATGTTCTAAGTAAACCGAAATTTCAATGACATTTAAAAATGATTTCTACTTACATATAATGAAAATTTAGAATTTGCTTTCTTATGATATTCATTGCGACTCTATATCCAACTCTTATATTTTCTGTGCATTATGATTTGAAATTTTTTTATTTCATCTTCAGATTTTTATAAAAAAATTAGAGTTTATTTCTGATAGAAGGATAAATTTTTTGAAAATAGTTTTTGTATTCATTATTTTTCAGTTTTCAGTCTTTAGTTGACCAAACGGGCGAGGTACTGTTTCAACTCCACCGTGGGCTTTTCATCTGTTTGTCTATAAATTTGTTCCATACGACAAAGCACATTAGATTTTCTTCGATTTTTTGCATAAATTTTCTTAAAGGGTTTTATTGTTTGATCCCATTTCAATATGGCAGTCATTTAATGGTTTCAATACTTTTCTAGCCAATGGAGAGTTTGACACCATAAAAACAATTATTCTTTTTTTATACCCTACGCCGACGCACTCACAAATAGACTACGGAACGTCTTAACGGTCGAGGGGAAGAGTAAAAAAAAGTGTTATATCAAATATGCATACATAAAATGTAAAATAAATTCTTAATAAAAATGTAATCAACAAAAATAAATATATTAACATTAAAACAGTTTACTCATTTTGGTAATGATGAGACATTTAATTTTAATTTTTTTTATTGTTGATAAAAGCAGGTATTGAATTAGAAATTTTGGGTTTGCTGACGAAAAAAGATACTGTGTGTTTAGTTCGCTTTCGAAAGAGAATGGCCAAACCTTTGATCACTGTTATGAGACAGAATTCTAGGGTTTCTTTTTTTTTTGTTGAAGTGACGTCTACTGTTCACACAACTGTTAGAATATTCATCAAATAATCATCACTAAAAGTTACGCCACTTTCCTTTTTCGAATTATATGACGTCTGAATCTGACTTCTATCAGGCTTCGTCTTAAATCGACCCTTGTCTTAACTGATGGAATATTGCAGAGTGTTGTGGAATAAAACGTCGTTTAAACCTCAAAAGAATGGGGAAAATCTGTCAAATTCGATACACTATATTTCTAAAATAAAACATTTCAAAAACTAACTTTTTTTCAAAAGAAATATCTGTTCTTTATGTTATTGTATATACATTTTCAACTCTTAATATTGATATGTATTTATTTGAAAGAGTATTAAATATGGGTATAACTTTTGAAGAAAGAATGAGATAGTCACCTTGAGCGCATGATTACGGATAAAATATTGGTCTAAACACAATATTTTGGGTATCTAAGCAATCCAAAAAGTCTTTTTAAGAAACTGAACCTCAATTTATTAACATCTAAAAAAATTTAATTTCTATTTTATATATCAATTTAAAATAGAAATGTTAAATATTGTTAAAATTTCAACAGTTCTAACTCCAAAAAACATTTTTGTGTGGTTCAATTTGTAGAACACAGCACAATACAGATTCAGGAAAAATGTTATGTAAAAATATTCAATAGTTTTTGAGATACCGTGAGCGCAATATTAAAAAAACACATTTTGAGATATAGCGCTTGAAAAATATGGCCATATTCAACGTTTACCTTGAATAGCTGATACATTTTCCTTCAAAACTTTTATAATTATGGGAATTTTTTAAAGCAGGTTGTTTTAAATTAACGATACGTACAAAATGCATGACAATATGTTAGTGAACCGTTCTATTAAAATTTCAGTAAATAGTTGTAAGATTCGAGGAAATTTGTGTAGTAAATCATTTTTAAATGCACATGTACGAAAGACAGTGTTTCATAATTTCAAAACCATATATATAAGGCAGCTTATGTAAAAATTGCAGTTGAATTCCGTCAATAATTCAGAAAGATATTGGATTTGTAGTGGACTGAATCTCCGTTCCTCTCTAAGAGAAGCTAAATGGTGAAGGTTTGAAACAAATTGCTATCTTTTACGCCTACATCTTCTGATGGGAATTTAGAGTAGCGGCGTTGGGAAGCAAAAGTAGCGGGGGAAATATTTATAGACCCCAAATGTTCCCCGTTGTATAGTAGTGTTCCTTAAACATCGATAGACTATCGACACTATCGAAGCCAAGTCGATAGTATCGGGTTTTGGAACTGTCCACTGAAACAATCTATAGTTTTCCCACGGGCAATGCTGTCGATAGGCACATTTTCAATCGATAGTTTTAAAACTATTGACTGAAACTATCGATAGTTTCAAAACCATCGACCGAAACAAACAACTGGAACTATCGGTAGTTTCTGCACTATCGACTGAAAATGCGCTTATCTATATTATTGCCCGGGAGGAAACAATGGATACTATGTATACATTTGATGGTTTGGCAAAATTATCGACTACACTATTGTTAGCTGAACGATCGACGTGTAGGGAACGCTAGTGTATAGGGAGTAGACAGCTGAAGGAAAAGCGAGAAAAAGCACCGCTTCAGTTTGTCCGCCACTTTTCTCCCCCCCCCCATCCGTTCCCTTAAATACACACATTTGTCTGGCCTGTTACTATAATATTACTTTTCTGGAAAATAGGCAATAAAAGTTTCTTTAATTAAATACAAAGCATCTTGTACAATATATGATTTAAGAACAGAAGGGGGCATGAGCCCCCAAATACCACCCTGGATCTACGTTTGAATGTGATGGATTGTAGAAGAAGATGACGAAATGTTTTCTTCTGTCTAGAAGCCGTTTTTCAGAAGTAGTTTTCATTTGCCTTTATGAAGCCCATAGTTCCGTAGGTACAATCAGCAGCAAAAGCAATATGAAGATGTGAAATTACTTGAATGTAGAAGATGATGATGAAATGTTTTATTCCGTCCAGAAGCTGTACTGTGGCTGCAAAAGCTGAAGCATGTAGTGTACCATCTAATGCGGCAGCCTTTAATATAGACTAGTAGCGACTGGTGAAGAATAACACTGCGTCTGTGAAGAACCGAACCCTTATCAATTGTTCGGAATGTAACTATAATGATCTTTAATTGAATTGTTGGGACTGCAAGTTTATAAATAACAGTATAATTTCCATTTTTTGCTTTGTTTGTTTTCATAGTGCCGCTTGAATAGGAGATTTTGTATTAAATTTTTCTATGCCAAGAAAAGAACCCTAGCAAAGTGCATTAAGTATAACATGTTATAATCCGTTAATATTTTAAAGATGTTTGAAATATCTAAAGATTGCTTAGCACACTCTGTATTTATATTTGGAAAAAAATAAGTATTTAAATAGATTTACAAATGACAATAGATAAGATTCATGTCAAAATGAGGTCTCTTTTTTGAATGATTACGTATCAAGATTTGAAAATTTGTAAAAAAAGTATTACCACTTTAAATATTGAAAAAGTCTCTACATAAGATTTTAGAATTTTATGAACATTAGAAATCAAGTGTTTGTTATGATGGTTTCTTTAATATAAAGTCTGGAATTTTATTTCTGGGCTTGTAAATTAAAATTTGAGTTACTGGCATCTGTTATGGATATGATATTAAAACGTGAATGTTAAAATATGGGAAGCTAAAAGTTCTAAGACTTTATTAGTACTTGTGTCCGATAGAGAAGGAGATTACGAACAGCAATGGAAGTGAAAGAAAGACTGTATACACTTTCCACCTGCTTCCTCATACATCACGAGAGGAAGTTGCAGGAACAAATCCGCGGAGTATTACATCATAAGTACTGGAAATAGATTTTACAGGTTGTTCAACCTCCCATAACCCTCTTAAGGATTATGGTCTCTTTTAAAAAACCTGTTCACTTTTCGCCATATTTGCCACAAATGTTTCATTACTAAGACGAGTAAAGGTTGTTTTTATACTTGATTTGTTGAAACTAACGTTGGGGACACACAGACAGAGAATTCACGCTTGCGTGTGATAGCAGCGCTCTCATTGTTTGAAATTGGAATTAACTGTGTCCTCCCATTTCCAACAATACTCAATCTAAATGAAGCCATGATGTATCTTTGGTATGGATAAATTGAAATTTTATTGTTATGAATGGTGCATTCTGGATAACGTTTTTGTTTTAATTTATTATATAGTGGAAATTTGACCTGTACCTTAGGGAAAAATCGATTATTTGATGTAAAGTACCTGTTATTCATGACTCTTCGTGATGAGAACCGCAAGTTTAAAATGTTTTTGAAAATATTCATCAAATGTGATTTAAATGAATTACAAATTTGAAATATTTTAAACTATTATTTTCTCATTTGTATATGATATTTCTCTTTATTTTTGCACTATTGGTATAGCATTTTAAAATGCTTATCATTTGAAATAATCCGACAAAATATGCATTATTTCTTTAAACTTTTTCTTTTCTCGAATTTTGATAGATTTATTACCGAGTAATATGATTTGATAATAAAAATAATTTAAAAATAAATAAATTTATCATTCACAATTACTGTAGAAAACCATAAATTATTGGCATTATCGTTATATTTTTTAACTGTCAAAATAATTTAAATGAGCCTACTTGTTAAAAAATTTAAGAGGAAATTTGTTTTTCAATAAGTTAGCAATGTTTACTAACTGAATCCTTAATAAATAAGTCAGCTTCGTTTCATTTAATATAATCCTAACAATTTTAATTATTGCCATATTTAACCTTTCAGGCATACCTTTCATTTTCATTCATAAAATGTTTTAGGTTCAAATTCATCCATGTTTTTCAATAATGATCTTCGAAAAATTATATGAAAATTCTAATCCGTGATCAAGTCGTGCAAATTTTATCTTTAAGCACGTTTCCTTTTTTTGAGTTGAATATATTTTAAAATCAATAAAAGAATTGATAAATAATAGTTCATATAGTTCAAACAGTATTTGGAACTATCTAAAAAATTCTACTGATTGTGGACACCAACTATCTAAGTGGGATCTTTTCAAAACACATTAAATTATATTGATTGTTTAAGGATGCCAGAGTAGCTTTGGCAATACTAAAACTACTGCACGTTTCAATTGCACCCAATACAATTTATCAAGCTGATTTTTTTTCTTTTCGAACTTTGCTGATTCCTGAGAATTTTAAAGATAATATCTATAGTGACCATTATACCACATTTTGTTCCTTTTAAATAATTCATAACAACATTAACTATTAAAATTTAAATTTTGTCCTCTATATGAGCTTCAAGGTCTATTATATAAATAAGATAGTTTATTGTAGATTTATCATTTTTAATTGCAAGACTATAATTAGCTTTACCTATTAGTCTACCTGATAAATTTCAATGCATATTTTAAGAATACAATGACATTTTAAGCAACAGAGTTATTTTATCCCATCTTTGCAGCACCTTTTTTCCCTCTACATATCGATGCTAAACCCACGAAAAGAAGACAGATATTGCTTTGAAAACGCAAAATAATTGAACTACATTGCTGAAGTGGTCCATAGCAGCAGTAAAGAACAGGCATTCCTCATCTGTTGTGTCATAACAGCGGAAATTGCGATCCCATTGTTATGAAAAGTTTACAGCGACTCTGGATGGAAGCTCATTGCAAGTAAGCTCGAGAGTATGAAGCATTATTTGTTAGACACTCAAGTTCATTTGCCATAATATCATGTATATTCATAAAATCGTCTAAATTAAAAATCCAGGTAGCCAACACGGATTTGGGGTTTACATTAATAACAGGGTTTTTTTTTTTTGAAAATTCAGACACGCTGATCACAGAAATGGCATTTGTTTTCTTCCATCATCCACAGAATTTTCAAACCCCCAAAAATTGGAGAGGCGACTATTTAAGAAAATTAATATGAAATATTATTCAAGAAAATACATTGTTATGAGAGTTAAAAATTTATTTCAGAATAAAATGACAATACTAAATAAAAAATACAATATTACAATGAAAGAAGCAAAAGTATTATTTTGTTATATTATTATCTAATATTTCTCTGACTAAACAGATAACAAACGTTTATTTTTATCATTTATAGATAATACACAGTGATTTATTTTGTTTATTGGTATATTTTACAGCAATATTGCATCAGGATTTTATTAAAATAGCCCGACTCATTTTGATATATTGTTAAAATCATGGAAAGTCGCTTCCGATCAATGTGAGTCTTATGGTTGGGAAGAGAGTTTTGCAGGGGTAAGAATGAGATGACGAACAGTAGCCACGTCTGGACTCCTGACCTTGGCGACAAACTGTGCGACCATCTTGGCGACTTTGGCGACGAAATATGGGATCTCAAAGGTGCTAGAATCTTCTCGATATCTATATTAGGAGAGAAGATACGAAACGAAAGTGCTAGATCATTCCACGTGACGTCACGGCCTGCTGGATAAACTATATAAGAAGAGCACTTAGACGACGGAGTGTGTGTTGATCGACTGGGATCGCCTTGGAACGCGGACGTCTTTGAAGTTCTATCCGCTGTGCGAGCTAGTAAGCTGTTAGACGCCGAGCGGTAGGTGTGTTGATCCATTGGGAACGACTTTAGAGCTTCGTCCGGAGTGGGATCTAGGAAGCTGGTGAGCTGAGCGCTATTGAAAGTACAGTTATTGTCGTTACTAGTTATTTTCTGACTGTTTGTGTTGTTAAATATCAAAGTGCTGAACTTTTATTATACGTGAATTGTTGTCAGTTTACATTGCTAATCTGTGCAAGAACTATCGTTTCCTGTACCTGTGCTACGTTTTTTCCTGCATATTTGCGAATAAACCTTCATTCTACATTATCCTGCGTGTTGGTCGGTTTACATTATACAACCACAGAAAGACTTTTGCAACAATATTCTGGGTGAATCTGCTGTGAGGAGAAATCACCGTATCATAAAATGTTTTATTATAAACGAAAGTCGTGATTACTTCGGTATGAAACTTGACGACTTAAAAAAATAATGGGCACCGCTTAAGCTCTGTCACACATGTGTTAAAGATTTACGAAGATGGACTGAATATAATATAAGATATCTACTTATTTGTCATTCCAACGTAAGGGCGATAGTTAGCCTGATATGTGGATTGATATTTATGTTTATCAAAAATAAAAAGATACAGCAACAATAAAAAGCATCAAACCCATTTCTGTGCACTCACGCGGTCATTTGGACTATTAGATCATTATAAAAACTGTCGAAACGAAGACGTCCAAATACTTTCTCGGTGTTCTTCACTGAGGTACGTAGAAAAAGGCGTCCAGGTTAAGTAACAATTTTTCACTCCCCTTCGATTAAAAAAAATCATTTTTTTCTTAAAATGTTACGTCGGGGTGTTAAAAGATGGAGATTGCAAATAAACCAAAATAACAATTTATATAGCATTTTTGAAATATTTTGATTTTATATGTTACGAAATAGCAGACTGCGGTGACCACCTGGTTCCCCATCATATTAATATTATTAATTTAGTATTGGTAACAATTTTAATTTAATTTTTCAATTTATTTAATTTGTTTAATGGAAGCATTATTCTACAAAAGATCAAATGAATTGTAAAAAAATAAAAGAAAACATTACACCGAAATTGGATTAGTTTTTTGAGCTAAATTTTGAAATTTGAACAGAAAGAAAATGAATTTAAAATTTTGAGGGTAATGACGTTAATTATTAACCGAGCGAAATGATGTCTCCGTTTTAACTCAAATTTTCATCATTTGGTCTGTCTGTAAATTTTTCTGTTTCGTAATCTACATCAAACGTTTTGTTCGATTTTCTATGAATTTGACATAAATGTTTCTTGAAGCAATTGAAAACGATGTATGTGTGAAGATTTTAATTTTTTGAATTCGTTTAAAAATGGGGGACGCTTAAGTCATTTCAGTGTTTTGGCGAATAAGTGACGTGCTTGACAACATTGAAACATTCGAATTATTTTGGTATTGACGAAACTTTAATTGTAGTTATGTTAACACTGGTAAAATCAAAGGATTCTAGAAATAGTTCGCATTGAGAAAAAAAAAACCCAGAGGGAGTGGCCTCCCCGAAACTTTCTCGCATACGACCAGTAATATGGGGTAGTTAAAATCCCAGAGGGTAGACAAATATTCATGGGGTATTTACCCGAGACTTGGTGATTGTGAGAAAAAAAAATTATGAATGGAGATTCACAATGAAACATATAAAATTCATTAATTCCCAAAAACTTAATATTTTTCAAAAAAAATTGCTAATGTTCTCAATTTTACGCGCGCTGAGGTACCACAACTTTATTTAACGTTTTTGAGTACGAAATCTTACTACGGATGTATTACGTAAGATTTCATCTTACCTTTCATCTGGAGAATGTCAGAACGAAGTTACGTTTTAGGGGGTTGCCATAAATTTCGAAGCGCGTGTTTGTGGCTCGCTACAATTTTCTTCGTAGAACGCCAAGTTTAAACGCCAACCGTACTAACTTGAGTAAAATAAGCTAAACGCTCGCCAACACACAGTCGCAATTTGCATTTTGAACCAAGTATGAAGTTTGAACACATGTTTTTCAACCGATTGAGATGAAAATTGGGCACAGATCTATAATTTATGTTAGCATCCGTGATACCAAGTTTTATTTATCTAAGGCAAAGGGCTTATGAGATAAAATTTTTACAAGTATGCGATTATACAGACCGACAGACTATACCCTTTGTCGGATTGGGCCAAAACTTTTATACGGACCTACATTCCTGACGATAAAACTGTGTACCAAATTTTATCCATCTAGCTATTCAAGTTTTTGAGTTATAGTGCTCTCATGACTTCGGACATACAGACAGGCAGACTTCCGGTTAACAGATTTTGTCTAAAATTTGACAGAAACCTACAAATTATGTTTAAAGACCACATACCAAATTTCATACCCGTAGCTCTAATAGTTTTCGAGTTATCATGTCCACAGACACACAGACAGACATAATTCCAAAATTGTGTTTTTCGGACTCAGGGAGGTCTAAAACGTGGAGATTCGTCAAAATCTCGAGTTCGAATTTTTTGACGATTACAATACTTTCTCTTTGTATACTTCGTATACGGGAGAGTAAAAAGTCTGATGAAGGGGTACGTGAAAATAAAAAGACTGATGAAAGGGTACGTGAAAATAAAAAGACTGATGAAGGGGCACGTGAAAATAAAAAGACTGATGAAAAGGTACGTGAAAATAAAAAGACTGATGAAGAGGTACTTACACAGTAATTTATTTTGTTTATTGGTATATTTTACAGCAATATTGCATCAGGATTTTATTAAAACAACCCCGACTCATTTTGATATATTTGGGTGAATTTGTTGTGAGGAGAAGACACCGTATTATAAGCGGTTTTTTTTAAAAACGCATGTCTTGATTACTTTGGTATTAAACTGGACGACTTAAAATAATGATGGGCACAGCTTAAGTTATGTCATGCATGTATTGAACATTAACGGAAATGGACTGAAGACAATATAAGATATCTACTCGTTTGCTATTCCAATGTAATAGCGAGAGCTAGCCATTCATGTAGATTGCTATTTATGTGTATCAAAAATAAAAAGGTACAACAACAATGAAAAACGTTAAATCTATTGTTGTGTACTCTTGCGTCATTTGTGCAAATAGATTATTTTAAAAATTATCGAAAGGAAGGCGTCCAAATATTTTCTCGTTGTTCTTCACTCAGAGACGTAGAAAGAGAAAGTGGCGTCCAGGGTAAGTATCAAATATTCACTCCCCTTCTTTAAAAAACATCCTTTTTGTTTCTAAAACCTTACGTCAGGGTTTATAAAGCTGGAGATTGCGATTAAGCCAAAATAACAATTGACGTATCATTTTTGAAGTACTTTAGTTTTATATGTTACGAAATAGCAGACTTCGGAGACCAGCTGCTTCTCCATCATATTAATATTATAAATATAGTAGTGGCTTATAAAAACTTTAATTTAATTTTCCAATTTATAAAATTTTTTAATGGAAGTATTATTCTACAAAAGATCATAAGAATTATAAAAATGAAAGAAAAGAAAATGGATTAGTATTTCTGCTAAATTTTGAAATTTAAACAGAAAGAAAATGAATTTAAATATACAGTTAATAACGTTAATAATTGACCGTGCAAAAAGATGTCTCCGTTTTAACTTAAAGTTTGATAATTTCGTCTGTCTGTAAATTTTTCTGTTTCGTAATCACGGCCAAACGTTTTGTTCGATTTTCTTTGACTTTGACATAAATGTTTCTTGAAGCAATAGAAAACGATGTATGTGTGAAGATTTTAATTTTTTGAATTCGTTTAAAAATGGAGGACGCTTAAGACATTTCAGTGTATTGGCAAATAAGTCACGAGTTTGACACGATTGAAACATTTGATTTATTTTGGTTTTCGCTTTGTAGAGATAAATTTTCTACAACTTTGTTCCTGTACATTTTCGATATAACTTCATTAATAATGCAATATATTTGTTTTATAAATACAGGTTGTAAAATCCCTGCATAATATAGGTGTAGATTCATTGGTTTAAAACACTAAATATAGCTTTGTAAATAGTGGGGACAATGGAAGGACCTCTTCAAGACACAAATTATGGCTTCTGGTGTCTCTGGAATCAATAATGCGCTTCAAAATCAATGACAAAATTGGAATTGTTTGAAAACTAAGATGAAGAACAGGAGGGAGACACACGATGAAAACAGATGTTCACGGACAGACACACGATGTCTACTGTTTACAGAACTAATTGTTTACGCTCACATTTAATTGTTAAAAGAATATTGAGTAAAACGTGCCTCTAAATAATACCGAAATATAAAATTTTATGAAAATTGTTTTGCTAATTTAGCTAATTAGCAAGAGCATGAAAAAACTGAATCTACCAGCATTACTCTACCGCAATTAATCTTATATGGAAAGAAAAAAATAAGATTTTACATCAAATAACGTCTTCAAATAGATTTTTTCTCTAAGAATTGCATTAGGGATTGTCTGTATATTTACTATTTCACTATCTGATGGAATTAAGACGGCAAAACCATATTTTGATTTCATAAATAAATAATTTATGAAAAAATTTTCTGGGGTTCTAATTTTCTTGATCACTCTGATTGCTTTACCCGTGATTTTCGCTGTTAGAAAATAAGTCTATTTTCTGATGTGTCCTCCGATTTCCGTAAGGTATTGTGTTTACTTAGTCTATTATAGCAACAAATCGTATTGTTCTAATAAAGCCTTGCACATAAATAACAAGTCGCTTTGTACAAACTTATTTGAACATGTTTGAGAACGATCCATGTAATTTGAATTTTTAAAAAAAATTGACAGTCAGAGGGGTATATATGTAGGGCAGTATTTGACATTTTGCCTCTTTCCACATAAAAGTTATCTTCTCCATTATTAAATCGCTGACATCTCTTCTCTTTTCGAGTTGTGGATAGAATGTCTTTTCATTATTTTGTGATTCCTAAATAGCATCTTTAAAGTTGCGATCTTCGTCGATTATTACTCTAAAAATTAGAAAGTTTTACAGGGTTAAAATTTCTTGAAGAAAATTAGAATTTCTCAGGCAAATAGAGGTAGAAGAGCGTTGTAATTTTTTTTCTAAATTTCCTTTGAGCTTGAATTGGCATTACAACCAAAACACTGAAATTTCAAATCTTTTGTCTTGTTTCATGATTGAAAGAAATAAAATAAAATAGATCTTTTACTGTTTCAACGAGAACTTAATATTACTGTTGTGATTATTGGCTATGGTGATTTTCTTATGATTTACAACGATTTTAACTTTCCTTTATAAGAAATAAACGAAGAGAAAGGATTGTAATCTTTAAAAATTCGACTTCCATGTTTTAGTCCGAAAAACTCATTTTTAGAATTGTGTTCGCTGTCTGTGAACACAATAATTAAAAAACACAATGGCGTAGTCGAATGAAACTTGATTTGCGATTGGATTTCTTTTTCAAATTTTGAACGAAAATCTTGAAAGGAAAGTCTTCTATCTGTCTATCCGTCCATTCGTGCGCATGTGAACACGATAACTGAAATACGCGAAGAGGTGCATGGATAAAATTTGGGCCCTCTATATTGTATTTTAATTTTCATATAACAAATGTTTAGTAACTTTAATTTGATCCCCAATTTCACATTAAAACCTCTAAATGTCTATCAAATTTTGAGCCAAATCCGTCCAGTGTATAAACTTTATTCAGTCTGTTTATTTCCGTGTTTGTAAACGCGATAATACAAAAAGCAACTAAATAGATGAAAGAAATTTAGAATGCGATGCTGTTATTAAAACTGTAAATCTGTGTCAAATTTTGGATTTAATCCATAGAATAAAAAACGCCCAAAACACTTACTCGGTTTTCTTTTTATATTAAGAAGCACAAAAGGTGCCATACTTCGTCACAATACTCGAATATCGGAAGGAAAATCATTCCCGCTTGGGTTTTCATGTTTCTTGCACCAGTCTTTGATTCCAAGGGCAATAAAAATATATTAGCACCCTTGGCGATCTTTGGTATTGCCCGAGATCCACAAATGTAGTCGAGTAGACGACACCTTCATTAGAGTGTATACGAGAAACTCCAGGGTAAACTATTTTTTCTTCATTTCTTTATTAGTGCAAAATATCTATTTTGTTTTTTCTGATGTTCAGTTATGAATGGAGTGAATGAAACGCCACACCCCTTTATTTTCATAACAATTTAAATAAAGAGGTGTAAAAATTCTTTAATGGTAAATGGAAATCAATTTTTATTCATGCTTTAATGGGAACCTAGTGCTACATTCAAGTGATTTGTAAATACGGCAGGTTTTGTAATGCGAACCTACAAATGCAGAATATTTTATTACTACAAGAGCAGAACCTAAATCACAGAGAATATTCTATATTTTGATAGAAAAAAGAATATCTTCAAGCATTCTAATGTGCTAAATTCTTTTCGATTCATTGTCAAGAGGTATCCAAACAAGATCTACGTTGTGCAAGCGATGAACCCTGCAGACCCATGAAAAACACATTCAATTTACTCGATTTGTTTTGTCCAGAATAGCCGTTGACATTTCATGGCTTTGGAACATTTTGTGGTCGGATGAGGCGCATCTTACCCTGTATGGAGAAGTGAATACTCAAAACTGTCGTATATGGGGTACTGCGTTGAGCATGAACAATGTCTGTATCCTGATTTCATACTTGATCCCTTTTCTCCCGAAAGAACGATCTTATGGCTCTCAATGGTGTTCATTACGAGTGCCCGTTACTGCAACCTTCTTCATCAGCATAAGACATTCCTGCCTTAGAAGAACGAGAGTGTTTAGAGACTTCCGTCTTCATGCAAGATGTTGCGCCACTCACATTGCCCGACGAATGCAGGCATCTGCTTTGTGGCCACTTTGGAGATGATCGGGTAATTTCGAGAAGTTTTCAGACTGCCTGGCACCCTTGTTCTCCGTACCTGAATCCCTCTGACTTCTGGTTGCGGAGATTCCTGAAAGATCGTGTCTATGGAGGCAGCATGCCGACTGTCGCACTATTGTTGAACACGCTGTAACACGCTTTGAAGACGTGCTTGACGCAAATGAAATGCACTCTGAACATATGCTGTGATTAGATGAAGTTTTGTGTTTCCTTTTTCATGTGCCCTCTTCTCACCTGGTGATCGAAATTTGAACTATTAATTTTCGTATTGCAGATTTCTTCTCCCCATGGTCTTGGTATAATGGTCAAAACTTGGTATAACATATATACCAAGTTTTATCGACATCCGTCTACCAGAACGGACTCTAGGTAGTTCTAAATAGGGCAACTTTAATTATATCCACCCTGCATGTTAACCAATTTTCAACAATGCTTTACTAGGGACTAATTTTGCCTACAAATGCTTTTTTAATGAGTCAGGTTTCGATTTACGAAGCCATAAATGCCGAATATTTGTTTCTGCAAACACGAAACATAAATCACAGAGAATATTGTATATATTTAAGCAAAAAATAATATACTCATTCATAACACTTCATTATAATCACAGCGCTACTCAGCGTAACTATTCTAAATTTGTCCCAACGGCTAATTTTAAAGCTACCCAGCTAAAAAAAATCTGCAGAAAATCTGAAGGTATTTGGAACATGTTTTCTTCAGATTTTCTGCAAAAAAAATGCTGAATATCTGAAGAAAACTATATTCCAAATACCTTCAGACTTTCTGCAGAAAAAAGTGTAGAATACCTGAAAAAAATATGTTCCAAATACCTTCAGATTTTCGGCAGGGATTCTACAGTCAAGGTTTAATTTTTAATTTCAATTAATCTAATTTGTGATTCCACTTACTTGTACGATGCCGATTCAGATTGAGACAAAGCTTCAAGCTCATCCTGCCCGGGATTTGAACCCGCATTCCTATAGTTGGTAGTCAGGAACGCTAACCACCACGCCGCGCCAGAAAACAGAAGGTGGGGATAAATTAATCTATTTGAATTTTAGCGTCACCATAGCTCTCGTGGCGCCATCTAGTGGAGTAAAAATCAACCAAGGTCAGAATACATGTTTCAAAGTCGTAGAGATGAGTAACAGATAAGATAAGTAATAATTTTGTTCAATAATTTGGACTCACTGTTTCAATAAATTCGTTTTCACCTTCCATCTTTCTGTTAAGTCTACTTTCCATCCAAAGCGCGCAAGCTACACTTTTCCTTTCTTTTTTGAGGAAAATAGCTAGTCAGAAAGACAGTTGGAAAACTAATTAGAAATTAATTAAATTATTGGGGAAAAGTTTAAAATGGTAAAACCTGAAATATTTATTTTAAAGATCAATTTAGAATTCATTTTTTCAGTGGCATATTTAAAAAATTTAGTGCCTAAGACAATTTTCCATTTCCTGGAGAGAAATGATGTTGAAACAGCAGGTAGAGGCAAACCCGACTATAAAATTCATATAAGCATCTATCATGTCTAACCCTATTATGTGACAATGTAGGGATTCATTTTTATTATCTGTACGGAATCACATGTATTTCAGTCAGAATATATAACAAAAACTCATTTAAGAATAAGAAAGAAAGTGAAAAATCACAGAAGGCGTTATCTACGTAGAAAAAGAATTTTTTCTTATTTTTGGTGCGGTGGACCTGGTAATTTAATAACGGACTGTAAATGGAGTAAAAAACATGAAAGAGGAAGACCCACTGCTCCGTGACTACAGAGATACGAATTTCATTCGAGAGCAAGTTCAAACATTTATGAATTGGAAGAGAAATTATCTAATCCTTCTTATTTTCTTTGCTAGAACTATAATCTCTGACACAACAGCTGTTGAATTCTTGATCTATACTGCTGTTTCGAACCACTTCTGCAAATGAAAAAGTCCTTTTTGGAATCTCAAAGCCATCTCTAACATTTTTCAGTTGTTTATCACCGATATGTAGAGAAGAAAATAAGGTTCACAAAAAATGGTGTAATTGATGGATTGATATTTAATGGCGCAAGAGCCATTCTTAGCAAAGCTGCTCAAAAATAGTGTAAAAGGACTCTGTTGCTTAAGAATATATATTGTAGTGTCCAATTACGCATAGAATTTTATCATTTAGACTGATTTGTTAAGCTAATAATAGATATACAATTAAAAATGGTAGAGCTAAAATAAAATAACTTATTGATATATTAGTCATCGAAGCTCATTTAGTGGACAAGATGTACATCTTAATAGTCGATGTTGTTATGAATAAACTAGGACACTTAACCGACGAGGATGCGCGGTTCTTACAATTACTCAAGGACGTGTGTCAGGTTTCATAGGCCTGGGAACCTGTTTTCAAAACAAAACACGCAGAAAATTGCATTTACTTAAATAGGAAACATTTGCTGTGCTGGTGTACAGAGTATTAAGTATTAAAAAAACTATTTTTAGATAAATCTCTTCTCGGCCGTGCATTCAAATGAAGAAGATCAATGAATGATTCCAAAGTATTTATGAAAAGATTGACTATACGGTCCAAAATTACCTGAATTCGTCTGTACATAGGTATTAATACATTTCTGTCTCAACGATAAACATTTCCAAGAATTTTGACCATATTATACAATATTTTACTTCATCAAAATAATCGAGTAGTCTTAACATGACGTTGAGTGAATGTGATCAGATTTTTTCGAAGTTCTTTTTCACACCATTTTTAATTGAAGCTATTTTACCGTTAAATACATCATTTTAACACCAGACTTCTAAATTCACAAATGTACAATTAATTGTCTAATTCCTTTTAGAATTAGACTTATAATATCAAAATATTTCAACATCTGCAATTTCTTTATTTTCTTCAGTAATCGATTCTTAATTAGTTGATATTTCAGCTAAAAACTTTGCTAGTCTGTCTATTTCATATTTCTAATTCGAATATCGATAAATTGTCTCGACCTATCTGTTCTATTTAGCAATCCAACACAGATACGCGAGCGCGGGCATCGGGCTTGAGAGTTCCGACCGTCTCTTTTCTGAGATAACAAAAGAGGATAAATTCTTGAAATACCTGTGGTCATCAAGTATATTATCTTTAATGCAGCTACTGTGAATCTGGAAGTTTTTCGTTGAGGGTTTAATTTTCTGTAATAAATACTTGCTGCCTTCGGGCTTCGCAGGCACAATTCCCGCCCTCCCGGGTTAAAAGAATCAAAATGTTACTACATGTTTCGATGCTAGATATAATTATTAATATTCTTAGGTATTATTAAAGTTCGAAAAGTTTTTCGGCTTGATCATTTGGATCGAGTAGAGTTCAAAAGTGTAATAGTTTTACCATTGCAAAAGCTACTATGACATCGCTTAAAGAATAAATGAAATTTCCACCAATTGTGATATGGAAGGGACCGCTTAGATATGTGATGTACAGTACCAGTAGAATCTTCTGTTGAATTCAAATACTTTTTGATCATCGCTGACGATTATTCTTCGTATATTACTGCTCATTTTTTAAATATATCGAAACTTTTGTCTGATTATAATATATGGAACCCAAAATTACGGAAACGACCAAAAAGACAAAAAACTGCAGGACATGACCTTGAATTATAATTTCATATTTTATTTCGGAGATCATTTATGAAAAGAGGGATAAATTTGAACCTACAATTTTTTTATAAACGAAAATGAAAGGTATGGCTGAAATGTTGAATAGGGAATTAATTGAAAGTGTTAGGATTATATTAAATGTGAAACGAAGCTGAATCAATCATTAGGGGTTGAGTTAGTAAACACTATTAATTGTTTGAAAAACTGATTTGTGTCCGTCCACAATGATGTAATGTTTATAGTGGGGGAGTGGGTTCGTGAAATTGTGACGGTTTGTGACAAGGGTGGGGTAACAAGAAGTGTGACATCACACATTTAAGTTAAAATAAAAACATCTAAAATCAGCAGATTAAATTTTGAAGTTATTTTGAAATTATACCAGAATTTGAGGGTATTTTTTTAATTGGGGCTAAAACAACTTTCATGTGATTTTTTTTGCTTATGTTCCTTTCTTTTCAAAAAAAGCCTTCAGGTTAGGCTCTGAGAATATGGTAGCAGCAGAAATTCTTCGCCATTAGGTGAAAACCTCCCCTGTCACACCCTTGAAATGTCCAACAAAAGATACGCCGACCACCTGGGTGAGTGGTAGAACTGGTAGTGGCACAAACAGGTTGATCTTATCTTTTGTATAGAGCAGGACAACATAAAAAGGTCTTAAAGCACCCATAAATCGAGCTGACTTAGAAAATCATAAATTTCCATCACTCTTTGTAGAGCAAATTTTGAAAGCAGATGAACTTCCCCGATCAGTGGAGAGTATTTAAAAACTGCCATCAAAGAAAATTGATTTCAAAGCCATCTCTGACTTTTTTCAGTGGTTTTACCAGCGATATGTAGAGAAGAAAATAAGGTTCACAAAAAGTGGTACAATTGATTGATTGATATTTAATATCGAAAAAGCCATTCTTGGCTAAACTGCTCAGAAATGGTGTTAAATAACTCTGTTGCTTTAAAATATATTGTAGTGTCCAATTACGCATAGAATTTTTTCATTTATACTGATATGTTAAGCTAATAATAGATTTTCAATTAAAAATGGTACAGCTAAAATAAAATAACTTATTGATATATTAGTCATTGAAGCTCATTTAGCGACAAAATTTACATCTTAATAGTCGTTGTTGTTATGAATAAACTAGGACACTTAACCGACGAGGATACGCGTTTCTTACAATTACTCAAGGACGCGTGTCTGGTTTCATAACAAAACACGCAGAAAATTGCATTTACTTAAATAGGAAACATTTGCTGTGCTGGTGTACAAGGTATTAAGGGTTAAAAATTATTTTCTTCTTCCGTGCATTTAAATGAAGAAGATCAATGAATCATTCCAAAGTATCTTAATTTTTTTCATTAATCGATTCTTAATTAGTTGATATTTCAGCTAAAATCTTTGCTAGTCTTTCCATTTCAGGTTTGTAATTCGAATAGCAATAAATTGTTTCGATCTATCTGTTCTATTTAGCAATCCAACGAAGATATGCGAGAACGCGCATCGGGTTTGAGAGGCCCAACTCTCTGTTTCCTGAGATAACAAATAAGGAAAAATTCTTGAAATACCTGCGTTCATCAAGTGAATGACCTTTAATGCAGCTACTGTGAATCTGGAAGTTTTTCGATGAGGGGTTAATTTTCTGTAATAAATACTTGCTGTCTCCGGACCTCGCAGGCACGATGCATATTCTCGCGGGTTAAAAGAAGCAAAATGTTACTACATGTTTCGACACTAGATATAATCATTAATATTCTGAGGAATTATTAAAGTTATAAAAGATTTTTGGGCTTGATAATTTGGACCGGGTAAAGTTCAAATGTGAAATGCTTTTAGCATTGCGAAAGCTACTATGGCATCGCTTAAACAATCAATGAAATTTCCACCAATTCTGCTACGGAAAGGGACCGCTCAGATATGTGGTGTAAAGTACCAGTAGAATCTTCTGACTAATTAAATTCCTCGTTGATCATCATTGACGATTATTCTCCGTGTATTACCACTTTTTTTCTTAATATTCTCTTAAACTAGCAATATCTGTCTTGAACAAGCAAAAAGACAAAAAAATTGCAGAACATGACCTCGAATTAGAGTTTATATATTATTATTTGGAGATCATTAATGAAAACAAGCATATATTTGAACGTATAATTTTTTTTATAAACGAAAATGAAAGGTATGGCTAAAAGGTTCAATCGGGAAATTATTGAAAGTGTTAGAATTGTATTAAATGGAACGATGGTGCCTCAATCATTAGGAGATGAATTAGTAAACACTATTAATTATTTGAAAAACGGATTAACCCCTTAAATTTTTTAACTTCAAATATCCATTAAATTATTATAATAGTTCAAAAAAATTAACACTAATGACAATAAATGTATTTCGCGGTAATATCGAAAGTGTAATCAGTTACTTTAAAAATCAGTTTTATTACCAAGTCATATCATTTGGGAATTAATATATCAGAGTTTGGGAAAACAAATATAATGCATATTTCGTTAAATTAGACCACATGATAAACATTTTGAAATGCTACAGCGATAGTACAAAAATAAAAAAAAATATTTTATTATTTCATATAAATAAGCGAAAATGGTATTTTAAAATACTACAAATTGGTATATCATTTAAATCAGATTTGATGAAAGTTTTGAAAAACATTTTAAACTTACTGTTCTTATCTCAAAAAATCTTGAATAATATTTATTTCGAAGAGATAATCGATTTTTTTCCTGACGTACTTGACATAATTCCACAATTTAATTAATAAAAAATAAAGATATCCAGAATGTATGCTATGCAAAAAAAAATTCCATTTACCCATACCAAAGATACAACATGGCGTCCCGAATTTGGGTTTCGTTCCAAATAAGAGAATTCGAAGTAGTTATCTCAGATTTTCACAAATGAGGGGGCTTCTATCGTTTATCACACGCATGCGTAAACACCTCTGTCCTTTTCTCCTTAGTTACATTTTCTAGTCGTCTTAACATTGATACATTTTTGGCAAGCTTTAAGATATGTCTAAAAGTGAACAGGTTGTTTAATGCAGAGCATATCCCTGAAGAGGGATATGGTCTCCATTAAACAACCTGTCCAACTAATTTTAGTATTTTGTTGTAGTACTACGCGGATTCCAATCCTGAAACTTATTGCTTTCATGGGCTATGAAGAAGCCGGGAAGAAAGGTATACTACGGTAATTTGCATTTCTTTCACTTCCATTGCTGCTTTTATTCGTCTGCTGCATCGAACACAGGTAATTATAGAACTTTGAACTTCCCAATGTAGTGACATTAACGTTTTCAAATCACATCCGTGACAGACGGCAATAGCATTAAATTTCATTTCCCAGCCCAGAAATAAAATTCCAGACTTTATATTAAAGAAATTAAACATGAGCAAGTTTTATCTACAATACTAAAATTTTAAAATTTTATATAAACTCCTTTGCAATATTAAAAGTGGTAAAAATTCTTTTACAAATTTTCAAATCTGCTTTTCAAATTATGCAAAAGTTGATGTATCATTTTTACATGAAATTTATTTATTCCGGTTTGTAAAGCTACCCAAATATTTTTTTTTCCAAATATAAATACTGAGAGTGCAAACAATCCGTAGACATTTCAAGAAACTGTAAATTATAAGCGGATTTTAGAGTGGTGCACTTCATGCACATTGGTCGGTTTTTTAATTGGCATAGAAAAAATTATTTAGTACAAAAACTCCCCTTCGAGCAGCACTACAAGTTGCAACTACCCGGACAAAATGCAGATTAAACTGTTATTTATAAACCTGCAGTACCTAACAATTCTATTTACGATTACATTTGTTGCATTCCAAGCAGTTGATCAGGGTTCGGTTCTTACCCGACACTGTGTTATTTTTCACCAATGGCTATCAACCTATTTAAGAGTCTACCTTATATGCTTCAGATAGATTGTGAACATGCATCAGCTAAATTGTGAACATGCTTCAGCTTTTTCAGCCAGAGTACTGCTTCTGGATGGAAGAAAAAATGTCTCCAACATCTTCTACATTCAAGTACTTTCAAATCATAATGTTGTTATTACCAATGACTAAGATTCTATGGTACAGTGGTCAACAGAGAAATGGGATACCCTGCATCTCTAGTATATATTATTGTATCTTCACAAAAGAATGTCGATGTAATGATTGACTCGAAGGGTCATGTTTATTCAGATCGTAAAAGACTGATTAACCTTCTTAATTAACATATTTAATTAACTGCTATATCAAAATTTATCCATTACGACTACCATTGTTTTTCGCTGAATGGATTCGTTCTCATGACATTAGACCCCCAAAAAGATTTTTAAAGTTGTAATGATAATTTCAAGACTTATAGGATTTTGAAAAAATTGCTTATCTAATGTTAAATGAGTTATTGAAACTTTTGATAATGTCTCGAAAAATTTTATCGTTTTCTTAAAAACCTCTTCGCTAAAAGAACATAATCTGAGTGCATATCATGAAATAAATTCATGAATAAAGAAAGAATAAGATTTTATACAATTTTTTTAACATGAATGTAATTATGTAGTTTTTACCTGAGAGCAAAGCTGAGATACTAAAACGTTGGAATCAAAAAACCTGGGAACATGAGCATACCTGTAATAGTTTTTGAGATATTATCAAAAGTTTATATAACTCATTCAACATTAGAGGAGTCAATTTTTCTAAAGCCTTTAAGTCTCGAAATTATCATTACAACCGTACAAAAACATTTTGTGTCTAATTTATGACCGGGATTCCATTAAGTGAAAAATTTGGTGGGCGTATTGGAGAGATTTCGAGACAGCAGTTAATTAACTATATTAATTGCTATCTTGAAACTACTAATTTTAATTAACCGAGAATTAAACGAGTTAATTAACTATGTTAATCAGATTCTTGATGCGAATGAAAGTGTCCCCTTGAGTCATTAACATCGAACACAGTTTTGTGAAGATGCAATAATATATACCAGAGTTACAAAGTGGCCCATTTTATTTGTTGATCAGTGTACTATGGGAATCATAAAGACAATTAAAAGCTATCGGGAGCATGTTTGAACTTGTGAAAGCATAATCGACGAAGAATACGTGAAAAAGCAGAAATGTTTCTAGGTTGTGCAACACGTGCCACAAGATTTAGAAATTGGAGGCCAGGAACAAGTTTAGTTTAGTTTAGATATATTAACATCCCGTTTTTAAGCAACGCCAAGTCTATTTTGGTTGGACCTCGTAATTTTGAACCACGGTCAGATGACGACGACGCACTTGAGCTGGCACCGAACCTCTCCAAACTTCCATGCCACAGCAACGAGGTGGCCCGGAATTAGGCGCAATTTAAAATACAAATATGTGAAATTTTATGAGGAAAAATTTGTGTATGTCACAAATGCCGCTTCTAAATCCAAAAATGTATATTTGAAAACTCACGGAGAGAGCCTCAAGTTCAATATGTAGGTGGCTCTAATTCAGATGTTTCTGAATTAGAAATTGATAATTCTATAAATCTGGTAAAGAGAGGATCTGAAATGGAGATACTTGTAAAAAGGGACAAATCATTCAGCTCATTGCAAATGTATTGTAGCACTTAAAAATGTGTGTTTAAACAATAATCAAATTTAGTAACACTACATTTTAATTTCGTTTCTTCAAGATTTGGAAAAACTATTGAGTAAATAGGGAATCATGTACGACATTTCGGATTTCGATAGAACATTTTCTGGTGTTTATTTGCATGTGATTACGATTTTCTTATTTATTAAATTTTCATAAGGGAAGAATTCGGTGATTTCTTCACTACATTCTATTTCAGAACTCACATTCAGAATAAGGTTGTTATGTGCATCTACTGTTAGCAGACAAATAATAGACACAGATTCTGGTATATTTTTCTCGTTCTTCTAGTTTATATTCAGATACATCTACAACGAAAATACGTCACTGTTTATAAGTAGCATTGAAACGTTAAATGTCATGTCCTTATAGTTACCTTTGTTTAATTTCCAAAAAAGGAACTACCTTCTCTTTCTATAATGAAAAGCAGCATTAAGGATGTTTGTTATCTCATGAGCGTTTCAGAAATCGCGGCAAAAATCTTTTTGTCCTTTTCATATTGTGTAAGAAATATAATGCTACAACGGAAGTCCACTCAGTACTCAGCACGAAAAGACACTATCAATCACAAAACAAACATTACCATCACAACCAGAGCAGGTGAATTTACACATTCATAATCTTAAAGGTTTGCCACCGAGATGCTTTACGCAACAATGATGACATCTACAATGATGGCAATGTATTTCAAGAAAAATTCCGATTTTCTGCTGGCTGAGATACGAAGAATGAAAGCACAACGGTAAGATTTGTCCTTTTTTATCTTATAATCCTCCTGAATGAAACAACTTAAAACAAAAAAATAATAAAAGGCTGAACTTAGCTAAAAAAAACCCATGTCATAATTCAGAATCCAAACAGCATCTCATCGTGTGTATACTAATTTGTAGACATACAGAGTACTTAAAAAATTAAAAAACATGAAAAACAGAACCGATAAAACAAAATTGATTCTAGCTTAACTTCTTTTTAATGTTAACCGAAGACTGCGTAAAAAAGAAAGGAAATCTTTAAACTCCCATAAAAAATCCACTGAAAATCAAAAAATAAATTAATTCTGGTAATTCAATTAAATCATCATTATCCCCGAGTGGATGAATCAGCGTAAATAAGAAAAAATCAGGAAACCGCTAAAGGTCAGCTACATTTTCATGTATGTGTCCACGCTTAACTTTTTATGTGAAAAAATAAAAAAAAAACTTTTAAAAAATTAAACAAAACCGTGGTTTGAAAAGTATAAAATAATTTTCTTTTAAAATCGGTGCCAAAATAGAAATAATATTAAACCTATTTATGAACCTTAATCAACAACAGAACCTTAAAACTACACGTGGCTACCACGTAATCCTTCAATACGAGCTCATATAGGTACTTATGCATTAACCTCATGTTATACTTATATCAAAAACAGAACAAATATGAAATTCAAGGCTCTTCTTTACAATGATTCCTGATATTGTTATTGTTATGGGTTGTAGATATTGTTTTTGTTATGGGTTTCTTAAAATGTAAATTCCATGTAATCAAAAAGGGGGATAATAGAGGGAAAAACAAATTAAATTTAAATATTTGCTTTAAAATATCTATTTCTTTTTTCCTGCTTTTTGCAGCAAGCATTAATTTTAAAATACAAGTTTATTCTAATAGATATAAAATCTGGTAAAAATAACTTACATAAAGAAATACACTAAAAAATTAAAAATAATAAAACTGTAAGAAGTTTCGTAAATTGCAAAAAAAGAGAGAAAAGATACGAACAAAGTATCTGTAAGTAGTAAGCGTTTTCTACTACAATAGCAGCTTTTTTCATTATATTAGTTAATTTTTGAATTTTATGAAAATCTATATAAATTTATAATAATATTCAAACCAAACCAAATGCGACTGATCAAGGAATTTAAGTGCTGTCATTATAAACTCGAGATGCACAATGGGATAAATTTATCCTACCTTTTTTCAACTATAATAATTGTTGAGAAAACTAAATTTTGAAGACTGCTTTTGATTTTAATACATTCATTGAATATAAAGGATTTATTTTGCATCAAAAATTAATTCTGCGAATTATTTTGTTGAACTACAAATGAAAGCGAATTTCATTATCAAAAAGTTGTGAATTTAAACTAATTTTAAAGATATTCTTATTAATTTTCAATAGTACTGTAATTTTTTAAAAAATATAAGAAACATTCGAATATCCATTGAAAAAATTTATGCAATAAAATAACGAGAGCAATTTTTTAAATAAAAGAATCTTAAAGAAGGTAAGATCTTGCTGCCCTTTAAGGGGCCATTGCCCCTAAAAGGGTAAAAAAAATTCCATGTAACCAAACGGGAAAAAACTAATTAAATTTAACTATTTGCTTTAGTAGCGCAAAAGTCATTCTTGGCTAAACTGCGCAGAAATGGTGTAAAATATCTCTGTTGCTTAATATATATATTGTATTGTCAATTTCGCGAAAAATTTATTGTTTAGACTGAAATGTTAAAATAGTTATAGATATACAATTAAAAATGGTAGAGATACAATGAAATATCTTATTGATATATTAGTCATTAAATCTCATTTAGAGGACAAAATTTAAATGTTAATAGTCGATTTTATTATGAATAAAGTAGGATACTTAATACGCGAATACGCGCGTTCCTTACAATTACTCGATGATGTGCTTGGGGCTTCATAGTCCCGGGATCGTGTTTTCATAACAAAACGAGAAGAAAATTACATTTACTTTAATAGGAAGCATTTGCTGTGCTGGTTGTTAAGTATTAAAAAAATTATTTTCAGATAAAACTCTTCTGGGCAGTGCATTTAAATGAAAAATAACAATGAATGCTTTTACTTCCAAATTATTTATGAAAAGATAGGCTTTGCCGTCCAAAATTAATGAATTCGTCTGTATATAGGTATTAATACATTTCTGTCTCAATGATAAGCATTTCCAAGAATTCTGAACCCATTATACAACTTTCGATTCAACAAAGCAATCGAGTAGTCTTATCCCGATGTTGTGTGAAAGTTTTTTATTTGTTCAAAGTTCTTTTTCACACTATTTTTTAATTGAAATCTTCTTATCGTTTACTACACCATTTTTACTCCAGACTTCTAAAGTCACAAATGTACGATTAATTGTCTAATTCCTTTCAGAATTCGACTTTTGATCTCAAACTAATTCAACATCAACAATTTCTTTATTTTCTTCAGTAATCGATTCTTAATTAGTTGATATTTGAGCTAAAAGCTTTGTTAGTCTTTCCGTTTTAAATTTGTAATTCGAATTGCGATAAATTGTTTCGATCCACCTGTTCTATTTAGCAATTCAACACAGATACGCGAGCGAACGCATCGGGCATTCGACCATCTGTTTTCTGAGACAAAAATGAGGGAAATTCTTGACATACGTGTGGTCAGCAAGTAAATGACCATTAATGCAGCTACTGTGAATATGGGTGTTTTTCATTCAGAGGTTAATTTTCTGTAATAAATGCCTGCTGCCTTCGAGACTCGCAGCTACCATGCACGTCCTCCCGGTTAAAAGAAGCAAATTGTCACTACATGTTTCGAAACTAGATATCATCATTAATATTCTCAGGCATTATTAAAGTTAGAAAACAGTTTTCGCCTTGATAATTTGGATAGGGTAAAGTTCAAATGTTAAATAGTCTTACCACTGCGAAAGCTACTATGGCATCGCTTAACCCTCTGAGCGGCGCAGACGTCTTTTTACGTTTTTCATGTTCAGTTCAAAAGCGGATAGCTCGTATTTATATGTTCATTTTCTTAAACAATCATGGATAAAGTGATCTTAAGATTTCAGAGATATAATTAAATGCAAAAAAATCGATTCATTAACTTTAAAGCTAAGATTTCTAACCTGATAGCTAAAAGTGCAAAATAATTGGGCGCTAAAGAATCAATGAAATTTCCACCAATTGTGCTATGGAAAGGGACCGCTTAGATATGTGGTGCACAGTACCAGCAGAATCTTCTGACGAATACAAATACTCGTTGATCATTATTGAAGATTATTCTCCGTGTATTACCGCTCATTTTCTTGAATATGTCGATACTTCTGTCGCTTTATAATATATTGAACCTAAAAGAAACAGGAAGTAAGCAAAAAGACAAAAATTGCAGAACATGACTTCGAATTATATATTATTTTTTGGAGACCATTAATGAAAACAAGAATAAATTTGAACCTACAATGTTTTTATAAACAAAAAGTTAATGCTGAAGGTTCAATAGGGAAATTATTAAAGGTGTTTGGATTATATTAAATGAAACGATGCTGCCTCAATCTTTAGAGATTGAGTTAGTAAACATTATTAATTATTTTTAAAACTGATTTTCCCCTTAAATTTTTTAACGGGAAGACTCCTTTAAATAATTATAAAAGTTCAAAAAAAAACAACGATAATCACAATAATGTTTTTCTACAATAATATCGAAAGATTTATGAATTACTTATAAAATCAATTTTATTACCAAGTCATATTATTCGGGAATTAATCAATTAAAGTTTGGCAAAGCAAAAATAATACATATTTTGTCAAATGATGCCACATGATAAGCATTTTGAAGTGCTACAGCAATAGTACAAAAATAAAACAAGACTTTATTATTTCATATAAAAAAGCGAGAAGTCTATTTTAAAATATTAAAAATTGGTATATCATTTAAATCAGATTTGATGAAAGTTTTAAAAACATTTTAAACTACTGTTCCTATCTCGAAGAATCTTAGATAATAAGTATTTTGAAGACATCATCGATTTTTTCCTAACGTACTAGACACAACTCCATAATTTAAGAAATAAAAAATAAAGAAATTCAGAAAGTATACTATGCAAAAATAATTCCATTTACCCATCCCAAAGATCCAACATGGCGTCATTTAGTTGGGGTTTCGTTGAAAATAGGAGGATGCAAAGTTAATACAGTTTTCCACAAATGAGGGCGCTGCTATTATTTATCACACGCATGCGTAAACGTCTCTGTCCTTTCCTCCTTAGTTATATTTCTTAGTCATCTTAACATTGATACATTTTTGGCAAACTTTTAGATATGTCAAAAAGTGAACACGTAGTTTAATGCAGAGCATATCCCTCAAGAGGGATACGGTCTCCATTAAGGTATCCGAACACGTTCGAAAGTCGATTTTCGACCAAAATTCCATTTTTTAAATTTTTTATGTTTTCGATAGTTCATTCATTTACCTTTCTAAAACATATTATATTTGTCGGTACGTTAATTAGAAGATGAGATATTAATTGCTTTATAACAAAACGAAAACCGGAAGTGGGCGTTTAATTAGCCGAAAGTTGTCATTTAAAGGGACAGAAACCCGTCAAAAATTCTTTTAAACTCCTTTTTTGCAAGCTAATATGATGTCAGTATATTTTTAGGAATTTTTTTAAAAGTTTAGATACATAATGTGAGCGCGTGGAAAAACTAAAATTTGATTTTTCTCAAAATTAGATTTTATGCATATTTTTCAAACTTCAAACATGATAACTCAAGATATTATCATTCGATTGTTCTGAAATTTTGTGAACACTTTCTTCAAATGTTTCTCTAGTGAATGTACTCGAATAATGTATATTGTAACAATGCTTCTTAAATTATGGTCTTTTATTTGAAAAATGACATAGAAAATTTGCTGAAAATCTTATAATGATTGTTCGATTAGCTCTAAAATTTTTATTTATCCAAAGAATGTTAAGATTCTAGTATAAGCACTAGTCCATAGTATGTAGTTTATTTTAGTATTAGTTTTATTTGAATTATTACAAAAGTGTGACCTGTAGCATGTTTGAAGTTTTGGGAAATTTCCTCCAAAAAGCAGCAGAAATTCAAGAATTTTGTAAATTTATAAAAATTTATACTCAAAAATCATACGCTAAATTTAATCTTTATTAAATTCGAATATAAAAAACATATTTTGGTGTTTCTATTTCACAATTTAAGAAAAAAGTGCTCCGAACGTGTTCGGATACCTTAAACAACCTATCCAACTAATTTCAGTATTGTGTTGTAGTATTGCGCGGATTGAGCTTCAGAAACTTGTTTTCTTTCGAGGGCTGTGAGGAAGCCGGCGAAAGGATATTCAGCATTTTACATCCCTTTTAATTCCTTTGCTGTTCTTATTCTTCTGCTGTAGCGAACATAAGCAATAATTCAATCTTAGAACTTTTAGCTCCCGATATTGTGACATTGGCATCCGTAACAAACGTCAATAGTATTAATTTTCATTTACCAGCCCAGAAATAAAATTCCGGACTATATATTAAAGAAACTATCCTATAATTAATCCCAGATTGTTGAAGCTAAAATTTTAAAATTTTATATAAAAAAGTTTGCCATATTAAAAGTGGTAATACTTATTTACAAATTTCCTAATTTGTATTGATGACTGTGCAAAAGGTAATGCATCATTTTAATATGGACCTTATTTATTCCGGTTCGTAAAGCTATTTAAATATTTATTTTTTTCCAAATATAAATACAGAATTTGCAAACAATCCGTAGGCATTTCAAGAAACTGTAAAATATAAGCGGATTTTAAATTGGTGCACTTCATGCACATTGGTCGGGTTTTTTCCTTGGCATAGAAAAAATATTTAGTACAAAAACTCCCCTTCGAGCGGCACACCAAGGAGCAACTATCCGGAGAAAATGCAAATTGAACTATTTTTTATAAACCTGCAGTACCAAGCAATTCTATTTACGATTACCTTAGTTGCATTCCAAGCAGTTGATAAGGTTTCGGTTCTTGCCCGACGCAGTGTTATTTCTCACCAATCGCTACCAGCTTATATAATAGAAAACCATACACAATTCAGGTAGATTGTGCACACGCATTAGTTATATTGTGCACATGCAATAGCTATATTGTGCACATGCTTGAGCTAGATTGTGCACATGATTCAGCATTTTCAGTCAGAGTATGGTTTCTGGACGGGGGGAAGAAAAATTGTCGCCAACATCTTCTACATTCAAGTATTTTCACATCGTTGTGTTGTTATTAACGCTGATTAAGATTCCACGGTTCTGTGGTCAACAAAAAATGGGTCACCGTGTGTCTCTTGTATGTATTATTGCATCTTGACAACATTAATATTGATGTTAATGACTCAAAGGGACATGTTTATTCAGATCAAGAAACTGATTAACCTTGTTAATTAACATATTTATTTAAGATATTTAATTAACTACTATCTCAAAATTTCGCGATTACGACTACAGATGTTTTCGCTGAATGGGTTCCTCGTCATGAAATTCTCCCTCCAAAAAATTTTATACAGTTGTGAAGATAATTTCAAGACTTATAGGGTTTTGAAAAAATTTCTTAACTAATGTTAATGAGTTAGTTATATAAACTTTTTATAAAACATCGGAAAATATTATAGTTTTCTCAAAAGCTTTTTCACTCACTAAAAAAATATAATCTGACTTCATAAAAATGAAATAAATTCATAAAGAAAGAAAGAATAATATTTTATACAAATTTTTAAACAGAAATGTGATAAAAAAATGAACTGTAAAATAGTAAAATTTACTTAAGAGCAAAGCTGAGCATCGGAATACAAAATCCTGGGAGCATATCTGTAATAGTTTTCGAGATATTATCAAAAGTTTATATAACTCATTCAACATTAGATGAATCATTTTTTCAAACGCCTGCAAGACTCCAAATTATCATTACAACCGTATATTTTTTTGGCTAATTTCATAACCAGGAATCCATTGTGCGAAAAAAAACTGTAGGCGTATTGGAGAAATTTCGAGATAGCAGTTAATTAACTTGGTTAATCAGTTTCTTGATCAGAAAAAAATGTCCCTTTGAATCATTAACAGCGACAACAGTTTGTGAAGATGCAACAATACATACCAGAGTTACATTTGCCTCATTTTGTTTGTTAATCAACGCACTACGTGCTTCATAAAGGCAATTAGAAGCTATAGGAAGTATGTTAGTACTTGTCAAAGCAAAATTGATGAAGAAAGCGTGATTTAGCAGAAAAGTTATTATGTTGTACATCACTTGCCAGAAGATTTTAAATTGGAGACCAACAAGGCGCAATTTCAAATACAAGCGTGTGAAATTTGATGGGGGAAAATTTGTGTATGTAACAAATGTCGTATCTAAATCTAAAGGTGTATGTTTGAAAACTCACGGAGACAACCTCAAGTTCAATATGAAGGTTATATTTCTCTAATTCAGATGTTTCTGAATCAGAAATTGATAATTGCATAAATCTGGTACAGAGATGATCTTAAATGGAGATACTTGTAAATGGGGACAGTTCATTCAGCTCATTGCAAATGTATTGTATTACTAAAAATGTGTGTTTAAACAATAATCAAATTCAGTAAAACTACGTTATAATTTCGTCCCTTCAAAATTTAGAACATCTATTGTGAAAGTAGGGAATTTTCTCAAACTCCGACTCTTCGGATTTCGAGAAAACGATTTCTGGTGTTTATCTGAAATCCGCATCTGCATGTGATAACGATTTTATTTTTTAAAAATTTTCATAAACGAAGAATTCGGTGATTTCATCACTAGATTCTATTGCTGAACTCACATTCAGAATAAGATTCTTATGTTTATCTACTGTTAGAAGACAAATAATATATACTGCTTCTGGTCTCTTTTCTTTCGCGTTCTTCTAGTTTATGTTGAGATAAGTCTACAAAGAAAATAGGTCTCAGTTTATAAGTAGCATTGAGACGTTAAATGCCATGTCCTTATAGTTACCTTAATTTAATTCCCAAAAAAGGAATAACCTTCTCTTTCTAATATGAAAAGCAGAATTAAGGGCGTTTCTGAAATCCCGATTGAATTTGTTTTGTCCTGTTCATATTTGTAAGAAAAATAATGATACAAAGGAAGTCTTGTCAGTACTCAGCCAATAAAGCCAATCAATCACTAAAGAAACAGTACCATCACAACCAGAGACATTGAATTTACACATACATAATTTTAAGGGTTTGTCGCCGACCGGCTTTACGTAACACATTAATTCAGAACCAAATAGACCAAAACATCAAATTTTCGAAAGTTTCTTTTGAAACTGAATACCTGTCGAAAATAATTTGAGCAATGTGTTTCCATTGCGTTCTTTGACGAAAGAGCGATCCGGTTTTGTTTAACCAAACTCAGCTATAATTTTGTTGGCAATAAAAGGGGGTCCATTAAAGAACCCAACTTCATTCAGCATAAAAACAGTAGGATTTAATCCGGTTAATTTTTAATAACTGTTAAAATAGGAAATCAAGATCAGTAGATTCTTTATATATATTCATAAACAATATTCGTCAACCAGTAGAAACTATAAGCAGACGTCGTAGTTAAACAGTGGAAGTGGATGGAAGGCAGGATACAAATTTATTCTATATTGCAATGCATTATATTTTAAACTGGTACTTATAAATAATAATGTTTTATAAATAAATGATGAAAAACAAATCAAGTAATATTTCGACCTAAATTCTTTTCTCTCAGTAAACGCTGTGCATAATTATAATATAGTATCAATTGAGTCATTGAGAATGGGGCATGACGAAGGGGGCAGTTTTGTTCTGGAGATGGCC